>SCHK01075583.1:4466-18033 GCA_004124795.1 Poropuntius huangchuchieni
GAAGCGCCTAAATGTAGTTAAAGGCAAAGACAAAGTGTGATATAATAGAGAAGCAAATAAAGAAAAAGAAGCTTTTTTCATCTCGATGAGAGAAACGTTGTACTGAAAATCCTTGAGCTTAAAACCCCTAGTTATACCAAAAGAAAAATAGAAAACTGAAACAATTTAATAGAATGTGTGAAAACAAAAGGAAAGCCTTTTGAGAAAACACTCGAGGACTCTTTAATAATAACCAAAGAGCTGTGAAATGTATCACTGAGAGGCTTCACAGAACTTGAAGCAAGGTAGGAACTAGTAGAGTGCATTAAAAGCAATGGAATTCTACTTGCTGACACACACATTGACAAACCACTTGCATGGGTTTCCATCAAAATTAAAACTTTCAAAAACCTCTTTTACTCTCAAACAACAGCCTTGAAACATTGGAACACAATGAATGCCATGGACCAAGTGCGAATATGCTAATTAGCACTCCACGAAGACCTTATTTTTGTAAAGGAACCATTGCACTTACCCTCACTGACATTAGGTTTGCTGTCAGTCTTATCATGAGCTCTGCTGCCTCCATCTTGACTGGCAGGAGTGTATGATCGTACTAGGTCTTTACTGGGAGAGCTCGCCTAAAAAAAACACAGGAACCATGAAATTAAGTACTCGCTAGAGAAATCTAGTATCTCATCTTATCTAATTAAACAAAAAAATTGAAATTCATGAACACTTCATACCAAAGGAGATTGTGTATTAGGGGGCGCTGACTTCTCAGAGTCGTCTCTGTCTGACAGCTGCCGAACTGACCAATCACTGACTGGAGAGGACTGCTGGGATTCTCGGTGGACGACTCTACCTCCCGATTCGTCGTCTTCAAGCTTGATACCAACACCAACCATGGTCACATTGCCCTTGGCGTGGGGATGTAGAGCAGGTGGACTGGGCTCACACATTCTACAAAAACAAACCATTCAGAAAATTAAAAACAGACTTAGTCCATGTTAATCCAAACATAATTTGCTCCGCCTCTAAAACGACTTTCATTTTCAGGTGATGTCATCAAGGCCTCTTCATTTTTAGCCCCTCCCACCCAACCACCTGTCACATAGAGGTGCTTTGGAGCATCCAATCAATTCCAGATTCTCATTCTAAACATTCTCTCATTAAATAATCACCTGAATTTCACTCAGAAAAATGTCACATTATAAAATCTCATGCTGAATTAGCATTTCAGCAAGACTGCATTACTAACAAGGGTATCCCGGTACAGCTACTGTCTGGGAAAAAAACACAGGAAAAAAAAAAAAAACAACAGCTGACTGCTTTGCATAAGGAACAGAAGGGTTTTTGTAGAGCCCAGACACAGGCCGCCCCATTCAAACTCTTTCACCAGAGCCACTTCTTCAGGGTCTCTGGGGCTCAGGAGCCGCTCGGTGTCGGCAGAGGATATTTGTGCGAGTTTGTGATGTGTGTGCGCATCCTAAGTTGTTCGAGTCTGTCAACACACTGTCAGAAAACAGATGCAAGACTCTAGTGTGCCCATCAAGTATCTGGCCGTCTCAAGTAGCACGGCCAGATGAAGGACAAGAGGAGGAGAGACACGGACGGAGTGAAGGAAAGAAAGAGAAGGCGATTTCAAAATTAGCCGAGGTCTATAAACACCTCTCCTCCTTCGCTCTGCATGACAAAAGAAACACAAGACAACCCAAAGAAAACAAACACGAGGGAAAATGCATCTCTCCCTTTCTGTTTCACTCTCTAGCTCTCTGTATATATATATATATAAATATATATAATGCCCATTGTTACAGAGAAAGAACAAAGGAAGTTTGAACAATGGGCATGACATGGACAAAAGCAATAGGCTGCAGGAAACACAGCGGGGTAACAATACAAACGGAATGTGCCGATGGTCCGTGGCAGAGAGAGAAAAAAAAAAAGAGGAACACTCACTGGGCCGATTCCAGCTCCTCCTGTACTTTTTCATCCACTCGGAAAACACAAAAGCAGCCTGTGCGTTTACATTAAGGCACAAGAGAGAGGTTGAACACTTAGCTCAAATGTTTTCTGTTAAGCTGAGCAACTTGGTTGAATTGTTGGAAGAAAAGAATTCAATAGACCAATCTGTTCTTTTGAAGTAGTGATTTGCCAATCTGGAAGGTGGTTTGGGTAAAAGGGTATAGTTTTCTGTTCTGATGTACTTGCAAGACTGACTTACAAGCAAACAAAGTTTTGTCTGTAAAAATACAGGAATTGCGTTTGGTTGTGAGGAGGTGCCACAAGCTAAAACTTTGGCTACAGTCAAACTCGATTCAGGTCGCTCTTTCATTACAAATCAGTCAGTGTGAACTGCAAACTTGATACGGTCTTCCCAAATCAGATTTAGATACCAAGGACAAGCCCCCCTCCTTTCCCTGGGAACCGAGTGCACTCAAGAAAGATCCTGCCACCATTGGTGCATTATAAATAAACACTTGCGAGGAGTCTGCGCTATTAAGTTCCTATTGTGACGAGGCTAAAATTATTTCTGTTCTCCCAGTTGAGGAGCGCTGATCCACAAACCAGGTGCAGGAAGTGTGAATTTGTCAGCTCCTTCCAAGTGCACTTGTAGTTCTAGAGATATTCCGGCTATTTGTTTGGAGGGATTTGACTGTCAAAAAATGGCACAGCCTCAAGCTCTAAACGGACTCGTGAAGATTAATGTTAGAGCGAAGCATCTTGCACAAGTGTTACAGAATGTCGCGTCTTAAAACAAAAAAAAGCAACAGTTGGATGGGTAAATCCTAAACAGCAAAGCCGAGAATTCACGCAAAATGACACAATATCACATTTTGAATGTAGCTACATGAAAACATCTCAGGAAAGTAAATACCTCTCATTTGAACTACAGAGCTTACTGTAAATATGATTTTAATCAGACTTTATTTGAACTTTTTTAACCTTAATTTGCTGCTTATTAATAGTTAGGTAGTTGTTAAGTTTAGATGTAAGGTAGGATTAAAGGGTTCTAAAATATGGTCATGCAGAATAAGGCATTAATATGTGCTTTATAAGTACTAATAAACAGTAAATATGCAATCAAAAGGCATGCCAATAAGCAACTGGTGAGAATAGTGAGAATTGGTCCTTTAATTAAAGCGCTGCCAAGATTTCTTTACTCAAAAAAACAGGTTTCATAAAGAATTCATCAGATTTAAAAAAGAAAAGAGAAAAAACACACACAAAAGGACGGTGCTTACAGCATTGTTCCTAATCCTCTTTAATCTTGGCTCCAAGCAAAACGTGAATGTGTCATAACTTGGAGATAGCGATAAGAAATATAATGGCAAGCTCTTATGTCAGCACATGCAAAACAAGCCAGAAGAATCAACAGTATGATTGATGGTAACTGCCAATCGGTCTTACAAGAGAAGTCGCCTCTAGTTTGTTCCTACCTGTTGTTCGTACGTGGAGTAATAAGACGCATTTCCAAAGAGCTCTGACAGACTTTTGTAGTCTAAGATAACATCAGCCTCCAGGTTCTTTGCTTTTGAGCTAAAACACCTCTGAAATGAAATACTTCCCACGGTCAGGGGCACGCGAGACAAAAGCTTAAGTTGCCTTACAAGTCGCAACGTGTCGCGGCCTCACATTCTGTCCCGCGCTCCTCTGATGCAAATACGAGTTTTCTTTGTTGTTTCTATCTCTCCCTTTCCTTGTGATGATCCCGAAGTGGTTAATTTCCGCATTGTGACAAGTCAGGCTTATAAAAATTGTCAAAAAGCACAAACAAAACTGTCAGGAGTGCCAAAAACAAGCCTGTGCGCGCAAAGACATTATTTTACGAACAGAAGACTCGCTCACCAATTTGAACTTTAAGTCCAAAGGCTCTTTTTTTTGTGCTAAATCATGGCACTTTCCAAATAGAGGCACGTAACAATTAGACACATTCTAGCTTTACAAACACCTGTTGTGAACCAGCACTCGAGAGATGTTGTGAGAATGCAGCAGACCGCATTGGATGATGGTGGGTTTCAATTAAGACAAGACTCAGCTAAAAGCAGAAGTGTTTGTAGGGTTCGAGACCCTCAGCATGCGACGCAAAGTCCAATCAGCTGTTGAAACCCAACAACAGGAGCTTCCAAACCCACCTGCCAGTAACTGTACTCTTAACAAAGATACAAAGCCTTGACCTACACAAACAGTCTACCAACCTCAAGAGCATCTGGTCAGTTTTCATTGTCTTCTGGCGGTCTCTTGGAAACCGTTCCACTTGCCAATGTGGAAGTCTGAAGTAGCAACTCATCTTGTTATAAGGAAGACAGCGGACACCCCCTTAGAAAAACTGTTTAGTGTGACCTCCCAGGAATAGAGAGGAGAGCTGGCGCTCTCGATGCCAGATGCGCAAAACTGCGGTCACAAAAGTATGCCCTATAGCGAAGGCAAACAGTAGCATTTGCATGGCGTTTGCCTCTGTTATAACTTTCCACTGAGTACTTTACACAGATAGGGATTTGATAACATTGTAAAAGTGAAACAGGAGAAGAATATCCAGGAATAAACATGGCACAAAACAAAATCAGATGGATATATACAGAACATTTTGTTTGCGTTTTGATTTGACTGCTGATGACATTTACTTTTGTCGTATATGAAAAAGATCCATATCTACTAATGCAACTATATTTGATTAGACTAAAAATAGATAGAAAAACTATACTATGGAAGTTGTTCAAACACTGCTTTCATTTCGATGAACAACAAAAGTATTCTGTTCCAGGTAAAACATATTCTGAAAGAACAATGATATTGATTAATTGTTCCAGACTAATAATTATTGGGTGTGTGTTTTATGCAATGCCTTTAACAATTGTTCATGCACAAGCATTACAAACTCTAAAAGACACGCCTTAAAACTAATTACATAGTAATTATGGTGAACACAATATTAAATTTGGCATTTACGTCATAGGAAATATTACAATGCAACTTTTACGATGATCGTTAACTCACAAACAAATGAGTAATACAAATGGTTGAATTTGCCAAGAAAACACCTGAACAGTGGCGTGCAAATCCTTAGTGTCTAAACAACAAAGTAGTTTTTGTAGACCTGTGGCAAGCTAGTAGTCAAAACACATTTCCTACAACATACAATACAGACTCTAACTTCAAAAACAAGCAAATGTATTCATTAAGTATTGATGACTGAGTTTTGTGTAATAGCAGCTCTTTTTTTGATGGACTTTCCTCTTCCGTGCAGGGGACAGCCCCTGATAGTCCCCGCCTAAACTCACCAGTCTCAATGTTTTGAATGCAGGAAAGGAAAAAAAACAATGCAAATCGACAGGGTTTACACACGGAGTGTGTGTAGAAACCACAAGGACACATGGATTCACTACCAAAGACGCATTACTAGTTCATGACAAATTGAATATTGTTTCCGGGTACCGTTTCAATTACTATCTCAGTTGCCGTTCATGAGTAATATACATATATAGCATGCCTTTAAGCTAAGTTTAACTCATGATTTATGACAGTCTCTAAGCTCATAGTTTCCTTGACGGCAACTACTTAAAAAATTCAGAAAAAAATGAAAGGTTAAGGTTTATGGTTTTTCAGTAGTAACATTGTAGGTGTACATTAGCAACATTTGTTGTTTGCTTTTGGGATCTGATTGTTTGCATTTAGCCCCGGAAATGGTGACGTCTGAATTTTTGTGACCTGTATATGCATGAAGTTTCAAACTTTCTTTAAATCTACCTGGAAATTAGGAAAAAAAAAAACAGACTAGGTGGTGTTTTAAATCATAAGTAATTCGTCCATATTTTCGTCCATTTTTATATATTTTTATTATTAAACACAAATTCATAGCTTAATTTTTTTTTAGTTTGTAGAAATATATATTTAAAACAAATAATAGTTTTAATAATATGAAATTATTTTTTTTTTTTAAGCAACTAAGTTAAGTCAAAAGTTAGACAACAAAAGTGAATAAAAGTAAATAAAATGCACCTTAATTATACTGAATATTACATTGGGAGTAATTTCCAATTAACCAAACTGTAATTTTGACACATTAAGCTAATTTTATATGTACTTAAGATACAGAAACACACAAAATCCAAGCTTTCATATTTGTCTTTTTAACCATTTTAACCAAAACATCAAACCTGTTTAAAATGTCAATAGTTTTAAACAACACATCATTTGAGATGTGTTGGAAGTGATATAAAAATTTCACAACTTTGAATGTGGTGCATGTAAATAAATTAAGAGAGCTTATTTTTCAAAGTCCACGGGGACAAAAGTGCTCATAGCTGAAGCAGTAGCCTCACATATTTCCCATAAATCAGCACGGTACGTTAAAACACACATTGTCGGCGACTTTTTCCAGTCGACTTTGTCTTTTTCCACAACAAAAGCAGCTCTAAAGATCAGAATTTTGGGCTCATGTTCTTTTGAGACCTTCTAAATAAGACGTATAAATGGGATGATGGTACGACCACGCTCTGGACACAAAAGAGGGGGAGAGGAGAAAGAAAGGAGAGTGGGTCGTCGCCGTTTTTTTCCTTCTTGTGCTTTTGAGAAATGCAGGTTAAAAAGCAGCCTCTTTCATTGTGCCTCTCTGGGCCTAAAACAGTCCGGTTATTGTGGCGCCAAGTGAAAGGCTAGTGTGGCATTTATCTGAGAGACAAGAGGAGGGGGCAATGAAAGGAGGCCGAGCACAAAACACACTTGGAATAAAGAAATATAACAAGAGAAAGGGAATAAAAGATGTTAGTGAAGGGCCCCCTTTGCGAAAAAAGGCGCACAAAAACCTTCCTCCACCCCCTTCAGGCAAAGAAAGACAAAGGCAAAATACATTAAAATGTGCTTTTTTCTAAGCCTGGCACACTTTTATATCCAATCTCGATTCAGATGGACCCTTTCAGTTTGTTTCATATGAGCGTACGAGTGCAGCGCATTTTGTGCGCAATGCATTAGACATGTTTTCCAAAGCTAGGGATCATAACGTCAGATCCAGAAGGTCTTGCTGGCATGTCGGTGAATGACTACAGGTCTTTGAAATGAGTTGGGGTCTTTGAGAAAAGACAGTGCCTCTATGGGGTTGTCATGGCGACTGGACCAGGCTGTTTTGTGCTACGAGGGGCACAACAGGTAATTCTAAGCAACCACAGGTCATAGTCTCGAGGTCAAAGTGAAGATGTGCTGGAAAGCAGCGGGTGTTGACGATAACATCATAGTGTTTGAATTGTCTGATTTAGGACATTGCATTGATCCAAAAGGCATCTTAAAATGACAGTTCACCCATAATATACCCACCCTCCTGTTGAACACAAAAGGAGATATTTTGCACAATGTCCGAGCTGTCTTGATTTTAAAAAGGCACTGTAAAAGTAGTTCATATGATTTATGTCCTGTATTTGAAGTGTCATACGAATGACACAAATGATTTTGTAATTATTACAACGATTATTGGAATACGTTTAACAAGGAAATACGGTTTCGGTCTCTCTGCTTCAAAATTTCATGTTTAATTTGTTAGCAATTTTAGAGCTTTTTTTTTTTTTTTAAGAGTCAAATGCATGCGTTTAGAATGATGGTTCACAAAAAAATGGTAACACTTTATTTTACGGTCTCAGCTGCTTATTAGCATGCATATTACAAAAATATTAGCCATTTATTAGTAGTAATTAAGCACATATTAATGCCTTATTCTACATGACCTTATTCTACATCCCTAATCCTACCCAATACCTAAATTAACAACTAACTTACTATTAAAAAGCAGCAAATTAGGAATTTATTAAGGGAAAAATCGTAGTTAATAGTGAATAAATGTTCCCTATTCTTAAGTGTGACCAAAATGACATTTTGTCCTCATTTACTCGAAAAAAATATCAGAAATTGCTTGTTTGTTTCACAATAATTATAAAGTAAATGCAAGTAACACTGAATTAAATGTGAAATTCTACATTAAATATTTAATTTGCAGTCAGAAACTGCTAGTAAATTTCACAATTACAAAGATATGCAAGCAACTCATTGAATTAAATATGACATTTTGAAGTAGAAAGACTGAAATAGTATTTTATTGTAAATCCTACTCTCATATCCGGAAAATGTGAACGTGAAAAATGTAGCTACTTAATATGTTTCTCATACAAAACTATGGACACCATGAAGGTGAGTAAATAAAAAAGAAGCTTCATTTAAAACTAGAACAAATCAAGCTAAAACTAGGTAGAAACTCAAATGTTTTTTTCTCCGTCATGTTAGCACCTGGTGGCACATTCAAATGGGTCAGATCGTGGAGCTCCATCGCTCAACATGAGGACCACGACAGGAAGAGAAGACGAAACCTTCACCTTTCAGGACATCCTGAGACCCTGCGCCTCCCTCCCCACCCCGCTGGCCACTTCACCGGCGCAGGACAGAGCACGTGGGCTCCTGCTGTCAAAAACAGGATACACACTCACCGCACAGCTAAGGAACAACGCTTAATAGAGAAACAAGGGTGGGAAAAGGAGGCATGACGGAGGAAGACCTAAGGATGTGATGGAACTGTAAAAGGATTTGGGATGTTGTGAGAGAAAATCCATCAAGTTTACTTTATTGCTTTTGAGACGTTTTCTCCATGAGCTACTCAAATAAAAAAAATTAAAGAATATTTTAACCAGAAATAATGAAATTTATCTTTATTTTCTAACCCTCATGGTGCTTTTTCTGCAACTTGGAAGCTTGGCAGATGTGAACACAACAAACTGCTGTTATATTGAAAGGAGACGCGCTTGTCATTTTTGCCAGCTATTTTTGTAAATAAACTTTAAAAGCAAGAGCTGTATGCCTTGGACATCAGTGGAAACAACTTGGGTCAAACACAAACAATCTCCAATCATTTAAAAGAGTGGCAGAATGAATGCAGCACGGGAAAGAGTGACTGGAAAAAGTGTCACTGCTAACAAATGTTGAGCTTGTATTTAAAAGCCACATCAGTATGCAGTATCACACTTTCTGATAACATCTCAAGAGATGCTCCTCAAACGTCTTGCACAAGCAGAGGCGAGAAATACACACACTTCCACTAACATACAAACACAACCCCCCCCATTTCTTAAAAAAACCTAACCACATTTTGGAATCAAGCGCAAACTTTAATTATCACATTATGTCAGCAGTAAAATATTTTTTTTCTAGTGTTTTTTTTTTTTTTTAATATTTCAGCCTGATGTTGAAGCAATTCTACGCAGTCGCTCTTCCATAAACAAATTCAAACTTTTAAAAAAAAGTCTAACTTTTTTGTGGTTTAACCGTGGAGAGGTGATATATGTCAGCTCTTACGTACAGTGACATAAATTGACGACTTTCTGGCAAAGGCGCTTCCCCCACGCTTTCACTACATTAAATTGCTTTCTCTGTAAGTTCTAAATGATACATTTCTGTGATTCTACGTTAGTGATGAGTCAACTGGGAATGTGAGAAGGAACTAAACGTGTTATTTCTCTTTCATTCAAAAGCTCAGGTGTCAGGCAACGTGGTTTTAAAAAAATGTCTAAGAATTTGACAAGACATTTTTCAAATTGAATTTTTAATGTTTGTGGTCTAATTGCAATGCAAAGGAAATTTGTAAAGTCATATACATGTTAAAAAAATGATTTCAAAACCCTTTATCCAAACTAATCAAAAGCCAATAAATGGTGCAGAATATTATTAACTCTCTTTTTACCACAAATACCAATTTAATGTGTGAGGTGAAATGGTGTATAACTTCTAAAGACATAAACCTGAATGTGTTTCTCAAAACTAAAATTTCAAGCAAACACCTTGCGAACCTCAAAATAACTGTCATTATACAAGTTCCCCAGTGCAATCTGTGGACTGTTTGTTTGAGCGTGAATTAATATATAACAATCCTTGATTAATTTGTAAAGAAACAAATCATGAGGCTACGGCGGTCTATTAAAATATCAACCCGCAGGAACACTACGCTGTGTTCTCAAAAGACACAGCGGAGGCCAGTGCAGTTCATGCAAATAACTGCGGGACTATTTCCTGGTCATATTCATTACAACTGAAAGCGGCCTTACTGTATTAGAATGACAGTTTATCCGACTGTGAGTGAACATAGCGAGGCATTTGTATTTTTACACATGACAAACAAACAAATGAAGCCCACACAAATCTGTTGACAATATTTGCACTGACGTTATTATTCAGATAAATGTAAATGATTAAACAGAACAGAATATCACATTTAGTGTGGCTTCTCATATTTCTAGTGCAAAGTCATAATAATGAATTCGATTTCTGAAGGAGATAAAAAAAAAAACTGCGCAAAAAATATTTTATACGGTCATACAATAAATAAAAACATGTGATTTTTTTCTAAACTACTTGATTTAAAAATACTATTTATTTTTATAGTTTTAATTAACCTGAATTAGCCACAAGAGTATTTCTGAACGACCTTTCACTATATTTTCCAGATTCTAGAAACTACAAACTAGACCCATGGGAACATTTCAATTACCTGAAAAAGATCTGAATAGTGTTGTTTGTTTGCTTTTCTTTGACTCCTTTCAATTTTCATTTCATTCAGCACAATTCTTCCCCTAATTTAAACAATTATACATTCAGGGCATAAATCCACCCTGCAATTTGCCCCTGAAACTTTTATGTGAAAACCTTTGTTTAAGCTCACACCCAAACCAGCATATTCAGTACAAATCAAAGTCATGTTGAAGCTTGCATCACATGAAACTTCACCTTTTGCCCATCACACACTTTAATAAATCTGAGAACTCTTTGCAGAACAAATACGCAAGCTAAATAAATTCAAAAGTCCAGTTACAGCATGAAGGATCAAACCTGTTTGGTCGTTAATCAACTCAAAAATATATTTTTTTTAATGTAATGCTATAATATAATATGATATAATATAATATAATATAATATATAATATAATATGCTCAAAATAATACTGCAGCATAAATGTGCCGCCAAAAATTAAATAAAGATGCATAGAAAAATATTGTTTAACCATTGCATAAATGAATATAATATGCAATATAACTTTGAAAGCACTAAAAGCTATTTAAAAAGCATAAAAGCAAAAGCATAAAAAACTAAAGACAAAGCGCGCAAAGTTGCAAAGCAAGTCTTACCTAAAGTGGCTGAGTTCACTGTTATGACAAAAGAAAGAGAGTGATGCTCGTTTTGATGGGCTGTCAGATTGTGTGCTGAAACTTTCTCTGTTCTAATGGAGGACTTTCTAATTTCCGCCGTGGGTCTGATCTCATCTCATGGTAAAGACGGTAGGTGGAACAAGAACTGGAGGTTTTTGGGAACATGTAGGCGAAGAGTGAAAGTCTCACAGCAACTTTCCAATTGCCACCTATCACGTGCGGAAAGCCATTTTACCGTTTCGAACAAAGATAATTTGCCATTAGGAATTATTTATAGAATGTTCCTGTATTCTCAATGTGTTAAAGACATAAGAAGGGTCTACAAAAATGTGTGCAATGTAGTAAACGTTTAGGACACAGCAACAAAACGTGCATTGCTTCGAAGCAGCGTTTATTTTTAAGTCTTGCAACTACAAAGGAAACCATTTTGAACGAGAAGCTGTTAGGGGTTTTTACAACAGGTCTTCAATGTTCCTAAACATTATAAACAAAAACTTCTCACAGAACGAGTTACAACGCAATCTTTACAGACAAAATGACATTTTATACTTCTGACAGGGCCCCTGAGCTCTTTGACTCCAAGCACAAGCGTCTGAACAGAACACACTCAAAGCGTGAAGATGATTTGATGGACAGCCGCAATGATCGAACGCATTTATCAGCGCCAGCTTCTCTGGCCTGCTCTGTTTGATTTCATTGATGTTGTGGCGAGCCCTGAAAAACTCACTTAACAAGCTATTGTTGTCTCTCTCTCATCAGACCCCGGCTCAATAGGACACATGAAACAATGCAGACCCGAACAGAAGAGGTCGAAGTTTGAATAACAGAAAGAATGGACTTTTGTTCATTTGCCTGTCCTAGCTAAACTCTCTAGCCTATGGGAAATAATGTCACAAGGTTGTCCATCCATCAGTTCTGCAAAGGTTTCAGCAGCAGTTCTCAGCACAACTTTATTTTTTTTACTTTTTCTGCATCCTATAGAGTCAGTAAAATTACCCAGTTATATGGCAGATGCACACAAATTCGATTGGGACAACTCCAAGTGTAAGCTATAGTTTTATTTAAAGTGAAACAATTTTATATTAAGACAATAGTGTAAGCTTTGACATAGAAAGGAGTAAATTACTGAACAATATATTGGCCAAGCCAATTAATTGGACAATACTTGGCTACTTTAAAACAACATTCATTTGTACCATCAATGGAAGTGGCGCTTCCTCTTTGCATTAACTGAATAAACAGGCTTTGTCAGTGAATAAGAATTCAAATTCATAACATTGTGTACAATAAATGTTAGTTTTCATCTCATTTCAGTCTTCAGTCAAAATTACGATAACGACCATACTTCGATCTAGATATGAATCATTGGAAAACCCCATTCAGTTGTCCACCAGAAAACTCAAAATGCTATTAAACAATCCGTTTTTAATATATTTGCCCTCCAAAGCGCTCTAACAGTAAATTCAGCCTTGGCTGTCAGATAAGAGCACCACAGAGTTTGTATAAATCAGCATGTGAAGTGATCTGGGCTCAAGACTGGATGTATAGAAGCACTGACAGCTAAAGAGAACCACCACTGGTTTCTTGACCTCTCAAACTGAGTAAGAGAAGGATAAAAACTGGCTGAAACAGAGAGGGATGCAAAGACGGAAAATAAGGCATAAGATGGATAGAAACGAGGGGAAAAAGCAAAAGGTCAGAGACTCCCTGCTGACAGGGAGCTTTGTGCGCAGTCAGCCACTGTGAAGCCAAACACTCGCGGCCACTTCGCCAACTTCCCCTTTAATGATCCGTCGACATGCCCGCTCACAATGGAGGTGCACATCTCAGGTGCTGGATGTTCTTGGCGGGATAAAAGCAGGATATGCTGCCTGCACTGGCACGATGTGCTTATTTAACCATGCAGACATAAAGAGGGAGAATAAAATGTCTACTTAAAGCTCATTATCAAAGTTTAACACCTATTCAGCAGTTGCGCCACAGTCAGTCTGCCCTGAGGAGCTCTGCTTTCTGGTTATTCCGGAAGGCTGATATTCTTCAACAGAGAGAGATCAACAGCTCACTTCACACAGAAAATCTGTCAGACCTGTCAGCTGCCTGAAGAGCAACTCTTAGCAGGTCTCCAAATTAAAAAAAAAAAAATGTTCAGATGCAATAAAAACAGATTTGAGTGTAATCTGTTGAAATCAGATAAGTAGCAACACTTCAGCTACTGATGTACAGTGATAGACAAATGTTATATGTATATATACACATTTTATGTAATTATATATTTACATATATTTGTGTATGTAATGAATATAAAAAATACTATAGAAAATTTCTTATTATATATTAAATAACTTACATTTAATTATAAAACTTTGAAAAATAATTATATCATATATATATATATATATATATATATATAT
>SCHK01075605.1:266-11197 GCA_004124795.1 Poropuntius huangchuchieni
GGCAGCCCTGTTTAAAGATTTAAAATGAGAGAGATTTAAGTCCAAAACTACAACGTTTTGCCCTCTAGCTTTAGCTCAATTCAGATTGTGGTACCGCTATTGGCTTTTAATTGTTATTTGCATGGATAAAAGCATCTGCTAAATGATTCAGTGTAAATGTATCACAGCATGCATTGCCTGTATTTTGTGTCAAGGATGAGTGCATGTGCGCTGGTTTCAGTCTTGATTGGTGTTTTTCAGGTTGGGAACCTTGGCCTCCTCTTCATGCTACTGTTCTTCATTTATGCTGCACTGGGGGTGGAATTGTTTGGAGAGCTGGGTAAACACATACTACTCATCTTTTACTCCTTTTGATGCTTATTTTCATTCCAAGCATTTCTCTCTCTACCTCACTGGTTTTCTATCTGTTCAATTCTTCTGAATTCAAAGCTGAATTTGGCATGACTGCGTAGGTACCACTAAGGGGAAAAACTTTTAGGTGGTAACAAACATTACAAAACAGTATTCAACATTACAAACTCTCTCTATGGTTCTGTCTGTTCCCTGAAGTGTGCAATGAGGACTACCCATGTGAGGGCATGAGTCGGCACGCCACCTTTGAGAACTTCGGCATGGCGTTCCTCACCCTCTTCCAGGTCTCTACTGGTGACAACTGGAACGGCATAATGAAGGTACAACAGAACAAAAAGCAATAGTACTATGAGTGTCATTTTATTATAAAAAGAGGAGTCCTTCATATCATTCTGATATGCTGATTTGCTGCTCAAGAAACATTTCTTATCAATGTTGAAAACAGTTGTGCTGCTTAATATTTTTGTGTAAACCGTGGTACGTTTTTCAGAATTTTTTGAGGAATTGAATATTTAAAAACAAATAGCATTTATTTGATATTTTAAAAAGTTTACTGTCACTTTTAAACAATTTAATTAATTTAATAAAAGTATACGTTTACGTTAAATTACTATACAAACTATACAAATCTTACTGATGCCAAACTTTTTAATGTTAGTGTAGGTACACAGATATGTAGAATACTTAGCTAATGAATATTAATTATTCAGTGGCTAATTTTTGACTATGGTTCATGTTTATAAGCTGAATAGTCATTCTTGCTGCCCGTTTCAAGAGCTCAAATGAGCTGACATATTTAATTTGATATCTTCATCCCTACATCTGCCACTGTTGTTCCTGGGATTTTGTAGATTAGTGGATAAATGCATGGATCAGCAGTTCAAAACCAAATATGATTTAGATTCGAGTATGAGGAGTTCAAAACCATAATAAACAGAGCCATAACAGCATTAGGCTTATACTGCACCAGCAACAGGAATGCATTTATTTGCATTTTAGTTTATTATTCCACCATAAAAAAAGACCAGAGAACATTGCTGTTGTCACTTTCTGGCACTGAAGAGAACTGAAGCGACCACTCAGCAAAGTATTAAAAATAACATATTCCAATGCTGTATCTGCATTCATTATAGCACAAAAAAAAAAAAAAACGAATTAAGTGAAATCTTGCTTTTTCTGTATTAGATATAACACTGCCATTTCATATAAGTGATGCAAACCAAATCAGCCCTGGCAAAAGGTGCTCATTTTAAGTGATTGGTACCCATTTAAGTACAGAATATTCAACAGAGGAAAACTAGACACTTAAGAAATATTCACAAGTAAAAGTCTTAGGATTTCTAATGTTTCACCGCAGTGAAGAGACCAGGATAGGTTGCACTGAGGAGTCCTTTGAGGTAGCAGCTTATAAATCTACAATGTTACAGTCTTTTCTCACAATTTTTCTGCACTTTTCTTGATCCCTTCTTTTACTTTATCCTGTATTTCATCATAGCCATCATTGTTTCTCTTGTCCTCCTGTGCCGTTCTCATCTCTAATACACTTGTCTTTGAGGAATGAGTTCTTATCGGCCTGTGTAAAGGCAACCTGCCGCGTTTCATCTCCTCTCCCTCCAACCTGGCGTTTATATGAGAGGTATATGATGGAGGAACTACCAGCTCAGCATATTCAGCGCAGTAGTAAAGCGCACCTGAATAAATGAGAACACATTGGCGCGATATCGATGCGAAACGCCCCGCACACACCAGAGGGTGTGTTTGATGGAGGGTGACAGGCTCCCCCCATTAGGCACACACACACAATGAGTTTTATGGTTGACGGAGGCTTGCAGTGGTTTCCTGGCAGCTAAAGCACAATAATCAGAGCTGTAAATTACAACCTGAGTTCTTACATACCTGCAGAGAAGCCACCGCCTCCTCGAACCCCAACCACACGCATGAATAGCCAAGCAAAATTACTGCCAGAGCCTGGGCCCATCTGCATCTCAGTCACGGCAGCTTTAGAGGGGAAAAAAGAGAGCGTTTACGTTATATCAAAATAAATCAGAATGAAACTGGCATTCTGGAATTTGCTCCTATTGTTCCTATAGCTCATGCTAATCAACCTGCAGATGATAAGAGGAGGAAGGGGAAGTACTTGTCACACTAAGTACTAGTTATCTGCCACCTCTAGGAAGTCGTGGCCATGGAAAATGGTTTTATCATTTAACAACTAGTGTCTGATTGATGTAATTAGTATTATTTTCAGAAATGGGTGTCAAGTGTTCAGTGCACAACCACATAGCTGTTTAAAAAAAAAGTTTTGACACTTGAGACACACAAATAAATTAATTTATTTATGCTACATTTTTTAATTAATTTTTAAATATAGTTTTAATAAATTGTATTTAAAATTGGGATTAAAAAAATAAAAAAGGTAATTGTGACTTCTGTCACAACTGAGATCTATAAAAATAAGAATTGTAAGATATACTGTAAATTTGCAAGCAATTACCATTTTTTTTCCCATGGTGGAAACAAGCTTACATAAATGATTGTATTGTATTGTATTTTATATTATATTTGTTGTAAGAGAATATGTGAATTTAATTAAATTAGTTTTTCTTAGCTCATTCGAACATAAACATTTTAAGTTTAAACACCACCTGTTAGGCTTATGATTTTAAAAAGAAGAAAAAAATAGCTAAGTGAAAAGTAAAAGTGTCTTATTTAAAAGATTTATTTTTCTTCTGGGAAAAAACAGCAACAAAGAAGCTGGTTAAGAAATAGACTTATTACACTGATTTATCAAGTGCAATGTCTCATAATTGGATACCACGTTTTCAGCACACAACCAAATTGCTGTTAAATAACATTTCCATAAATAAAAGTATTTTGTATTATTGTATTATTGATGCAAAAATTATTTAATCAGTGTTTTTGTCTTGTTTTTCCAGTATAAAATGTAATAAATGATTTCAGTTAAAATAATCTTAAAATATTATTTTAAGCGTGTTCAGCTATTTTTTTTACTTGAAAACAACACACAAAAAATCTGATCTGAAAAAATCTGAAAAAAATAAAAAAATAAAAATCACCTATTGTACTCCATCAATGAAAATAGATCTAAATGAATTGTATTGTAATTCTGTATACCTGATGTGTCCAGTCAAATGAATTGAACATAATTAAGTGTCGTAGAAGTTGAATTATGTTTAACGTAACTCTCTCTTCACTCCTGTAGGACACTCTTCGAGAATGCCCCCCAGGCGAATACACCTGTAATCCCAGCCTACAATTCATCTCTCCGCTGTACTTTGTGAGCTTTGTGCTCACGGCCCAGTTTGTTCTCATCAATGTGGTCGTGGCAGTGCTGATGAAACACCTGGACGACTCCAACAAAGAAGCCCAGGAGGAGGCAGAGATGGATGCAGAGATTGAACTGGAGCTGGCCCAGGGAACGCTCTGCTGCATCGGAGGAGGGGGGTCTGGAGTGGAGAGGGGCAGTGGGGGTCATCTGGGGGCTGGACCCAGCTCTACTGTTCCACCTCACTCCCCAAACATACTCCCAGGGGTCCACGAGCCCAACAGCGCCAGGAAACTCTACTCACCAGCCCAGGTACGACACACACAGTGATAGCAGGGGATGGATGGACTGATAAACAGATTATTGATGGAGGAATGCACTCATGAATATTATGATTTGGTTAGAGGGTAGATAAGAGATTGGGTTATTGAGCATTGGATTGATGAATTGATGATTTGGTTGAAAGTAAGAAAGGATAGATCGTCACTGTGTTGATAAATGGATGACTAATGGATGATGGATGCGTTGTAGATATGCACGGGTAGATTGAAGATGGAGGAATTTAGTGATTAAGAAAAGGTTTGACTGAATGGATGGCCACATTAATGATGGATACTGTAGATAGGAGTGACAATGGGATAGATAGATTGAGTGATTATTAATGGAGGAATGAACTGGCGAATATGTGATTTGGTTGGATGTATTCATGCATTTATGGCATATATGGTATGGTAATCACATTTATGGTATATCCAATATCACAATATGGTTATATTTATGCTGTAAATTCAATCCCAAAATGTAAATTCAAGGTAATAATAGGGGTATACATTTTATTTAGCAATGCAAAAGACTTTACTCTCCCTTTTGATCAATTTAATGCATCTCTGCTAAACTGTAACATTATTATAAATCTTACATTACCCCACCTTACCATTCAATAAATGTATTTATTTTTTTACAATACAATATGTGTGTGTATGTAAACGAACATATATATATATATATATATGTTTGTTTAATTTTAATTAATTAATTAATTAATTTTTATTTATTTATTTGAAATAACACAAGGATTCAACAAGGATTCTGTTTCAGCAAATTAAGCAACACAACTTTTTTCAACATTGATAATAAGAAATGTTTCTTGAGAAACAAATCAGCATATTAGAATGATTTCTGAAGGATCATGTGACACTGAAGACTGGAGTAATTTGCCTTCAAGTGACCAAACTTTTGCAGCGTTTACAGTACTTTAGATTAATGGAGTGACGCTGCTTAATCACTGACACATCTACCATATTTCCCACTATAGCACAATCTCTAGCAGTTGGCAAATTTGTACCATCATATGGTATCTACAGTACCATCACACCCTATATGGATGGATGGATGGAAGATTTTTGAAGTTCTGTACGCGTGTGTATAGTGTCTGTAGTGTTTTGTAGCAATCATTTTCTTCATGCATGGAAAAATGTTAGTGCCCTTTGCTCATGAAGTTATGATTTAGGTCTGCAAAAGGGCAAAAGAGGCATAATAAGGGGGAAGGAGAAGCCACAGAATGAGACGTTTTCATTATAGAGCCTCGGGACTCGCCCCAGCTTGGGTCCTGTCGCCATGGCAACACATTGTGTCAGTCTGCAATGCTCTCTTAGATATGTAAACATGCTAAACTACAATTAATCACCTTTTGTAATTAAGTATCAAATGATTAACTGTTGAACCAGATCCACCAGTGAAGAAAAGTTCCGCACATGCGTGACTGAATTGCTAAAAATAAAATTTATAAAATTTGTGGTGCACTCGCACAGACACACACACGCACACATGCCGTGATGACTCACTGTCAGGCAGCTATTGTGGAGCTATAATTGTCTTTACCTGTCCATTTTTAGCTTCTGCAGCAGATTATGTAACTGCCGAGAGAAGAGGAAAAGAGAGGAGGAGGACAGAGAGAGAAAGGAGCTGTATGCTAATTGAAGGGTTGAATCCATTGCCGTGTTAAGCGCACAGATTCAGTAGTGAACCTGGGTTTGTTTATGTACCTAATTGTCAGCGTTTGTGCATGCTCATGCGTTCAGGTGTATACTGCCTTTACATATCATAACATAACAACATTTTACACTCTGAGGAAAAGAGTTCAGACTGTTGTTGAATTATTATTTTTTTATACAAATTGGAGTTTTTTTGTAAAAACACTTGCTGTCAGAAATATATTAAAAAAAAGCTAGCTAAATATTATTAAAGTGAATTTTAATTNTGTAAAAACACTTGCTGTCAGAAATATATAAAAAAAAAGCTAGCTAAATATTATTAAAGTGAATTTTAATTGTAATTTATTTATTCATTTTTATTTATTTATTTTTTTTTCAATAAATTTGGTAGCAGTTTTAAAGGATGAGCTGTTGACCGATTGTGGTTAACATCATTTGTAAAAACATAGAAAACTTGTCTTACCACCATTTTACATTTATTTATTTTACTGACATTTTATTTCTAGACAGTTTTAAGAAATGTAACTTTTTTGCTGTGAGCAGACATCATGTAACTGTAAAATGGCTAAATATGTACGTTTTTGATATATAAAATTAGTTTAAAAAAAGTTATAACAATAAATTGAATAGCAAGAGAAGATAGATAAAACTAGCTGTTTGTCATGTCCAACATATCTACTTGTTCTCGGAGAAAAGGGGGTTTGGGTGCTTGATGTTTAATGAAAAACAGTATTGGACACCATATGGGTTTACCATATTCATGGAAAGTGCCATATCATTCCAGATAGCTGTTGCTTTGAAGCTGTTAGTAATCTTTCAAGCAGATTCTTCCACATTTTCTCCTCAGAAGTTTAGTCTAGTGAATGGAGCCAAATAAGTCTCCAAAAACTCTCAAAAGACTTTTTCGATACCCTTATGTCTCGTGTCTTCAGCTGTCGCATTGCGGGCATGTGCTGAAACTAGTTTATTTGAATACTAAGATCCAAAAAGACAGATCACTGCCTGCAGGAAGTGATGTCCCATACCTGTTCAGGGTCTCGGCTCGATAGTAACAAACACACACACACGAACACAAAGGCACAAAGGCACACACAAACACCACAGACTAGACAGCAGCGGCTTTCCATGCAGTGAGCTCAGTCCTTATCACTACCTGCAGGTTTGGGGCTGAGAGATGGAGAGGAGGAGACAAAGACAGACAGGAAAGAGGTATGCATGACAGTCAGCAGAACAGAAATTGGAAAAACTAGTTTGACTTCAAGCAGAAGCCATGTCAGCAGACTGAAAGCATTTCATCTCCTAAGAGAGAGAGAGAGAGAGAGCAGAACGGAAGAAGGTTAGAGACACAAGAAATGCAAATGTGTCATTAATGAGCTTCGTTTTTGCTTAAGTTTTGTATTCACAGATGGTCAGCAGGAGATTTTTCTAAAATAAATATATATATACATGAACCTGCCTACAAAAGCCGTAAATATGTTTACTAAAATTGAACTTCTTGTAATCTTACTTTATTTACTATAACTCTTATTACACTTTATAATAATGATTTTAGATTTTTATGTATTTTGGAATAATATTTGAATTTATTTCGCACTGTTCCTTGTCTTCTACTGTTCTTACTGTATTTATCCAAAAATAAGCTGCTTTGGCAACTGATTTGGCAGTTCAAACGTACTGTTATTTGTTACACCGGTAAGGCCTGCTAAAACTGAGCAGCAGATTGTGATAGAGAGGTTTACGTCCCGAGTTCAAGTACAGTTCAGTGTGTATTTATAACAGAACATATTTTAAATGCAGTGGAAGTCACCTCCCACTCCAGGCATCTTCTGAATTGTGCCTTGCGCACTGACACACTGACTGCAGCATTTCTGCTGAACAGCTCTTCTCGTCCTTAAAGCACTTCAGCTTTTCTGGTCACACGGTATGCCATGGCCAAGAAAAGTATGGTGAATTTTCTGAGTCAGATGATGCTGTCGAGTATGCGCATTTGATTTTTACAGTATCCTTGAAAAATGGGTAACAGAGCTTGTGCGTGTCTGTATAGGATTTTTTTTTTTCCGTGTCATTATGCCTTGTTATTTTTGTGCGTGTGTGGCTTGAGTTGCATTATGCCTTTTATTATTTCCATTTCATGTGGTTAGTGTCAGGGTCGTGTATCATTAAGAATTGATTTGAGGAAACCGGATGAAGAATTGCAATTGTAAAGACATAGAATTAAAATTAATTGACTTAAAAACACTCAAAATGAAGAAATGCAAAAGTTTCTCAGGAATCACTTTGAATGTTGACTTGACAAAGACTTAAAAAAATGTTTTAAAGCCTTTAAGTTTTAAGGAGTTTAGGTGATAGATAAATAAAAAAGACTTGTGCATTGTCGCAAAAAAAAAAAAAAAAAAAAAAATTGAAATAAATGCTGTTGCTGTTCTTTTGAATTATTTTAAAAAAAAGATCACAGAAATAAATTAAATTTTAAAGTATATTCAGATAGAAATTAGATATCTTGAATTGTTATAATATTTCACAATATTACTATACTACTGTATTTTTAAGTATCAGATAAATACAGCCTTAGTGAGCATAAGAGACCTCTTTTAAAAACATAAGATGGATGGATGGATGGATAGAATGTGCTACACAGTTTTTACGCACAAATGTGTGTAAAAAGCAGCTAGTGAATAGGACTCAGTCTGTGTTAATGTGTCGGTCTGGGAGGAAACAGCATGTACTGATTAGGTCCCCAGCAACACATCATTTTCCTCATGATCAGCATTGTGCAAAACCGCAGTTATAGTCAGCAGAGGAGAAAGCGGCGAACAGACTAGAGTCACACTGTGCCTTGTATCGCCTTGTATCGAGTTCACGACCGTCTCCAGTTTGATTCATCTACCTGTAAAACACAACCTTCAGGAAAGTGCAAAACCGGCAGATGCTGCTTTTCCTTGAATTCACACCTGTTCGCGCCATGTGTTGAGTGATTTGCCACCGGGAAGCCGCCAGAAAGCTCATTAAATGAGATGGTTTGGAGGTGTACATGCTTTTGCGCTTCGATTTATGGAGACCTGCGATTTGAGGAGCACTGAGGTAGCCATATGCTGAGACACTGATACTCCCATATGTTGAAATGTCATTAAAACTACATCCCTGCCAATTATACAGCATTTCCCCGCTCCATCCGGCCGATACGAATTATGACCCACGCCGGCGCAGGTGAGACTCTAACACCCATAAATGTGGCACTCGTGCTCAGAGCCATATTGAAAAAGATTGTTCTCGCACTATAGGCTGTGACCGCATCGCCCTGTGCATTGGCCGCAACCAAACCCAAGCGGGGCATTATCTCTGTGGGTCATGGCTGGAATCATAAATTGGTTACTTAAACCTCTGGACTGCAGAGGTGTATGCGATCCTGTAACACTGGCCACTGCTAGGTGCTAATCTACAGGGGATAATAGCAGCCTGTGAGTTGGTGTCAGGCCTTAAGTGTGAAGTCCTGCCGTCAAACTCTCATTGGGAGTGCTGAGGTTTTGCTGGTGTTTGTAAGAGCTTTTTTGTTAGTCCTGTTTATTGTACATGAGAGGTTGCTTGCTAATAACCAAGTGCACTTTGAATTAGCAGGCAGGGCAGCCTGATCAATTTTCATTTAACTCAAATTAGTCATTTCAACTTAATTGTTCATTGGTGTAGGAAATCAAAAGCGTTTGGCGGTGACGCAAAGAGCACAATTACCTGGAGAAATAAATGACTGTTATTAGATAACGCTACATTTTGATTGTGTTAGATTGATTCTTCACTTGACTGCTTCCTAAATTGCTCTGTTGGGTAACTGAATATTGAATGGTCAGATCTTTATTCCTTCTCCCAGAAACGTATTTTGTTCTGGAATCGTACTTGCACCACATTTACTTCGTCTTGATATTAGCATTGAGTGATATGGCATTTATGAGGGAAGCTAAAGTAGACGTTGATTGATGCGGGCGAAAGGTTTTTGTTTACGTGTTCAGAGCCCTCGAGTTGAGCCAAATTTCAAAAACTTTTGAGGTGCCTCAGACGTGTTTTCGAACTTTTATCGCTTTGAATTTTTTCCACAAAGGATTTTGCTGAGCGGATACAGTGTGTGTGGAGTGTGTGACTGTGAAACGTTTGTGTGTGTGTGTGTGGCAGGTTTAGCCCTCTGCACATCTGCTCTTTGAAGCTCTGCTGCTGTAAGGCTCCTCTCAAACGCCGTCATTAAGACCAGTCCTGTGACAGTGAAGGAGACCCTTTCTCTGACCCTACCCTCTCATTAATGTGTGTGTGTGTGTGTGTGTGTGTGTGTGTGAGCGCACAGGTGGGTAGGATGTTCTATTTTCTAGTGCAAGGACCATTTCAAAGTGCGCTATCATAGATGCACAGTACTGTATATTGCACCAGAATGGTTACGGCCAATATTACAGGATTTATTTATATAAAAATAAGGATTGAATTTGATTTGTATTGTTGTTATTTATATTGAATTACAATGTTGCATCCTTATAAGGTATACTTTAATTTATCAAAATGTTATCGAATTACAATTTCCAACTACTCAGTGTGTTCCCTCATTATAGATTTTGGAAAAGTGTTCCCAGATCCCCAAATCCCAGTCGATGGCCCTGCACTTACTTTAGTGTTATTGTTAATAACTGTGTGTTATTAACTCTGGTGATATGTGTTTGTATCCCAGGAGAACTTGTGGCTGGACAGTGTATCTCTGCTTATCAAAGATTCGTTTGAAGGGGAGATGCTGATGATTGACAACCTCTCTGGCTCCGTCTTCCATCATTACTCCTCCCCACCCGTCTGCAAGGACTGCAGGACTCATCCGCAAGAGGTACACTGGAGCTAATGTCTAATCTTAAAAACTAACCTACCTCTAAATCTTCACAAATAGAGAATGACTTTAAATTCCAATTTAAATTAGCTAGCATGATGGAATTTGAATTTAAAAATATATAATTAAAATTAATTTAAATTGTTAAAAAATCAAACAACTAATTTTTTTTCTTGAAAGCAGTATAAAAAAAGCATTGAAGTAGGATAGGTAGATAGATGATTGCTTAATTTTTACGATCACAGTTATTTCAAATAAATGCTGTTTTTAACATTTTATTAATCAAATAATCCTGAGGAAAAAATCATATTTGAGCACCAAATCAGCATATTAAAATTATTTCTGAAAGATCTTGTGAAACCTGGAGTAATGGTGCTGAAAATTCAGCTTTGTGCCACCAGAAAAAAAAAATAATTTTAACATATGAAGAGTTAATTTGCAAAAAATGATA
>SCHK01075735.1:504-21599 GCA_004124795.1 Poropuntius huangchuchieni
ACAAGATTTCAACAAATTTTTGTGAACTATTCTTTTAAGCTTTCTTAAAGCTTAAACCAGATAAAACTAGCAAACCAGGAAGGTTAGTGTAGCCCAGGGATCCTCAAATCTGGCCCACAAGATCCACTTTCCTGCAGAGTTTAGCTCTAACCCTAATCAAACACACCTGAGCATGCTAATCAATGTCTTGAGGATCTTTAGAAAAACACAGGTAGGTGAGTTAGATCAGGGTTGGAGCTAAACTCTGCAGCGCATTGGCCCGCCAGGGCAAGATTTGAGGAACCCTGGTGTAGCCCATAAATATGTTTTTACAGGGAAATATTAGACTTAAAGCATCTGTGTTGTGTGAGAAGTCTATCACTTTCTCACTCTTTCTAATTGTTCAGAATGTCTCGTACATCTCTTCACTGCTATTTGGAATCCCATGATCAGTTTTTGCTCTTTGCTCGTTTTGCTCTTGTTACATGACCATTAGAGGGCGACATAGATCCTCAGTATAACCTATACAGACACAAGAGACACCAATTTACCACTGAAGAACACTGCAAACACATTTCCATGTAAAAATGCATGGGTCATTGCATTTCATAATACATATAAAGCCTATAATCACACACATAACCAGTATTTGAAGTAGTTACTTCATTCAAAGTATTTCTGCATTAACCCAAGATCTACTTTCCTTCATCAACTAATTTAGTTTATTTCGTATTACACCAAGAATGTATCATGACTCACTAGCAGTATTTGATCTGTTTTCAGTGATGGTGAAGTACGCACACATTCATGTTGTTGCAGCTGAAAATGAGAGATGTGCTTCAAGATTAGGATTGACAGCAGAAGTCAGTCTTGGCTCTCAAACATGCCTATTTCAGCAGAGTCACACATCTGATGTTAGAAATATCAAGAAACCTTTTCTCTGAACCAGTCTTCTTCTTGTTTATAGTCTCTTTGACAGAGCATTCAGTGACATTTATGTCGTCCTCCTCACTGTCAGCGTTGTTTAGATTAATTAACATGCATCTATTAAAGCTCTCTAAAAGATAAGTGGTATAATTTGACTCAAGCATCTGCCATCAGCTAATGAAATGCCTAGAGCTGTAGTGGTTTGTAACCCTTATACAGACACGAGAGAAAAATTTAGATACTGCTTTAAAAATTATCTTTTAAATTGGTCTTGAAAGATAAAGATTTTTACCCCACTTGTCTTTATATGTGTGTTCAGGTTTGTTCAGGCTCAGATCCACTTTGAAACTATAAAAAAACAGTGAGAGGATGACAGTGAAGAGTTGTGGTAGAGAAAGATGACTCCAAAGGCAATAATGTCTGTATGTATATTTATGAACTGATCTCTAAGCGATTCAGAAGATGTTATAGTGTGTGATAAATCCTGACCTGTGAGCTGCTCCTACAGTTGTACATTTTAGATTTATATTATAGGCTGTCAGTTTATATGCTTGGAAATATTACCGCCTGTCGATGTGTGTGAATTTGTTCTTGGGTTCAGTGGTATTAATTGGAGCAGGTCCACATAAAATATTTTGACTAATTTATTAATGCCTCCACAGACGCATGTGCGCAAAGTCTGTTTTTAGTATGTATATGAAACATTTTAGTATTTCAGAAACAATGTCATCTAACTATAATAATAGTTTTACTATGTTGAAATCTATTCCACAAAATTCTAATATTTTCCTCCAAAGTCAATGCAGAGTATGGGTTAGGGATAATATTCAGAATCATATATATGTATAGATTATACACACACTCTTTGGTAATTCATATTTTGTGTTTCACTTAAAGTCTTAAAGGTTTGGAACAAAATAATGACAGAATTTTATTTTTGGAATGAACTGTCCCTTTAAGAATTCACAATCTCCTTGTGACAAGGAGATTTTGCTATTGGCCTAGATGTGCTGCTCATTAAAGCATAACTTAATTTAAAACTCATTAAATTAAACAGAAATTAAATCCTAATTAACTTCAACTCAGTCTAAATGGAAAACAGTGATCACTCAGGGACTGTCAGTGTTAATACTGCCATTCATTATATTATGGCTTCTCTTTATCACCTACAGTATGTTAAAACTATGTATGAATGTACATGTATGCGTGTTCTCCTGCAGAAGGTCAGGTTCATTTGTATGAGTGGAGGAAGAATCCGGAAGATGAAGAGCAGGCATCACTGCTTATCAAAAGAGAAGCACTTCAGAGAGCCATGACACTCATGACACACCTGCAGCTCAATGCACAGGTACAGCCAATTATGTTCCTTTCTGTTAATTTCATGTATTACTATACACACTGCTGTTTTTTTAATATATGAGTTTATAAATAGTTTATATATTTATTTTATATATATAATATTCTCACAGGAGAATGTTGTGTTGGTCAGTGTTCCAGAATAGGTGAGTTTGTGTTTGTTGTTTGTGTGGTTGGACAGACAATTTCCCTATCCCATCTGCTCCTCCTGGCCGAATCAAACCCTGATGAGCCGAAACCTCCCCCTTTCCCAGACCAGAGATCCATCAGCCAACCTGCCACTCAAGGCCTGGGGGGGGGGGGGCTAGAAATGATAATGTTGCTGCCATCTTCCTGTCTTCCTCCTGCAATTTTTAATAACCCGAAGCACACGCTCACATCTCACGTCGTTCCCTCACACATAAACACATTTATTTCAAGTGAGCTTTTAATAGGGTTACAAGGTTTATCGTAACTTGATGATTAAAAACCTTGTCGATTCAAGCCCTGCGCTACACATTAATGATCCTCAGTACGAATCAGGGCTAGACGGGACCTAGCAGGGTCCAGACTAATCTCACCGGTGAGTCCCTGGGGGACTGAGAAGGTCTGCAAGAGTCAATTTGCTATTCCTCATCAAGCCTAACTCACCACACACATACACACACACACACACACACACTCTGGTCAGTTTGCTCAGGCCCAGCTGGTTCTCAGAGGGCACATGTCACAAATGACTAACGTATCCCATAATGCCATCTGCTTCCGATATCCCAGAAGGCCTCCAACCAATCAGAAACACATGGTGACCAAAGGAGCACCTGACTGACATTAGAGGGCCGGCTGTTACCATGGTGATGAGCCCAGCTCGGATGAGTGCTTTAAACTCCACAACAAATTGTTTTAGTGGTTGCATGCATATGTGTGAGGTTTGTGTTTAAGAGTCAGTTTGGGATCGGACAAGATGCTTAGTAAGTGTCTCAATAGGTGTGTGCGTGAGGGTTTGGCTGGGCTATTGTGTCTGGATGTGCAAGAGCTACATTAATTGTCTCTCCTCTCCTCATTTTCCTGCTCAGCAGAGCGGAGAGAGAGAGACGGAGAGAAAGGGAGAGGGCAAAGGACAAGGGAGAGGAAGATTCAGAGGGGTATAAAGAGAGGAAGACAAAGAAAACCAGAGGAGATTAGACAAAAAGTGCAAATAAGAAAAATGGGATCTCATTCTTTCCCCTTAAATCTCATTACAGCAAAGCCGGAAAGTAGTAATTAAAATTAGCATGATGAAAAACTGAGTTTCTCAAATAGTGAGGATCCTTCATATCTATAAAATAGCTGCTGGATGAGAGATTCTGAAGGTCTGGCACTGGGATTTGAAAGTATTTAAAGGGATAGTTTCCTTCATTTTGTCATCATTTACCCACCCTCATGTAGTTCCAAACCTGACTTTCTGTAGAGCACAAAAGATATTTAAAAAATTTAAAAGGCTTTTTTTAAAAGATTTTCTTTTGTGTTCCTCAGAATTAAGAAAGTCTTACAGGTGAGTGTGATGACAGAATGACAGAATGACAGAACGATGACAGAATGTTCGTTATTTGGTGAACTGTTCCTTTAAGTGTTGCAGTTGTTCAAGTACTGAAGAGGTCAATGGAAACAGTCCCTCCACAAGGGATTTTGGTGCTGTTTGTGACTGACAATAAACACATTGAGGGAGACAGCTGAATGTCACCCTCGCACACCACTCTGACAGCAGCCTAGAGGAAGTGATGTCATAAACCAAGGGAGGTGTTGTCATCCGCTCTAGAATACAAGCTGAATACATGTGCTATTTTTTCACACAGTATGTTGCTCACCTACAGTTACGTGTTAATGTCCTTCTCTTTAATGCTGGTGTTTTTCTGCTTGATTCATGAATTCATCTATGTGAGCAGCAGTTACTTACAGTTGGAGGTCAGCATCATGCATCTTGAGAGGGGTGTGGTCCGTGAGGGCATTGGTCAGGAACGTGGGACTAAATTAACCCAGAAAAATGGACTTGGAATGAAATGCTGTCTCATTGCTTATACTGAATATCACACAGTATACTCGCTACTATTTTTTGTTCAATGGAACACATTAAGATGGAGCCACATTAGCAAAATTTCTGCAAAATTTTCCCAACAAAAAAGGTCCATTGTCCATTGTCAATAGAGTAGTGATGCATGAAGCACAGCTCACACAAAGTCACTTTCAAAGCAAAGCTGTTGTAAATTAGTAAGAATAGTATGCAGACATTCTATATTGAACATAGTCAAGGTCACAAGAACAAAGCCGATTCAATGGGAGCTATGTTTAAAAGTCAGCCTTTCACTAAAAGCAAGTAATATTGAACAGGCATCCCACTGGAATAGCTTCAGTAGAGTGCTGTATGTTAAGAGGACGTTGTCAGATGGTTTCTGTCTTTGGGTGTGGTCAATAATCTTTTAAGCCAAGTCTCACAGAGTTTAACATTACAACATACACGATTAACATAAAAGAGAGAATGAGCAGATGATCTATTGTGATTCCACCCAGACATGACAGGACTGACCGCAGTCAGGAAACTCACATTAAAGTGGAATCATTTTGTTTATACAGAGGAATGAAGAAGAAATTTTTCTGTTTAGCAGAAAGTGTAAAGGGGATTTTTGAAATGAGTTTTTTATTTTCATGGCCCTGGTTCACAATAAAAGCTCTTGAACATCCTTACACACACACATTCATACCATTCTCCCAAAACCACACTATTCTGCCAACTCAGAGATGATTGAGGTGAAGAATTTGAGTGGGTACATTGGAACAACACATACGCCTTTTCTCTTCTTGTCACACATGTACTGTAGCCTATGACTTACAAAAACTTTGAATGTGTCAGCATTATCTCTTCTCACTCATAGATACTGTCTATTAATTCATACCTAGCCTGACATTAAAAAAAATAGTAATAATAATAAACACCTTAGAAGCTATGTTACGGTCTCAACTGTGTCTCACAGTCACAGATACAATATTTTTCACATTAAGATATTAAGATATGGTAATGTTTACCATAACTTAACCTTTAACCTTCACAGAGACCTGCTCACCTTATTAGATTTAAAGCATCACTTGGCAGATTTATGAACCTTTCAAACAGCGATGAACACTTCCTCACAAGTAGGTTTTTATAAATATTTTAAGATATTTAAGAAGACATTTTCAAAATGTGGCCTTCAGAAGTGTAAACAGACCTATGTATCAAAATAAATGATATATAAATTAAATTCAAATAATATATCTAAGATGATATTAAAAAAAAGCTAATTACTAATTTGTGAACTGAAAAAGAATCAAGAATGAACAAAGCAAATTATTAGTTAAAGTTTTTTTTGTAGTTTACCTTTATTTATTAAATATAAAATAATAAAAAAATATTTATTCATTAATCATTCATTCATACATTTATTCCCTTTAAAATAAAGTTTTAAATAAATACGTTTAAGATGCAAATGGCACGTTCCTTTCGATAGCTGCCCTCCTTTCTTTTTCAGATGGTACAGTCCGTTTAAAGAGCCGCTCGGAGTCTCTCGTGCGTTGAACTCTCTCCACGAGAGCGCGCGATAGAAAGAATCGTTTAGTGAAGCACGCTGTTTTATCCTCTCTTTACAGACTCTGTCCCTCACAGTCTGTCTTTCTTTCTGACAGCCACATCCGAACATTAGACAGTATGGGACTCTAAATATCTTTTCTCACCTTGTGGATTTTCGAGGATTTATGCGCTTATTAAATAGAGGACATAGACAGAATGAGATTTTAATGTGCTTATGATGCAGCAGGCGATATGACTCGCTCCGTGGGTTCCGTGGATTCTCCCCGCAGGCGAAGATCCGGAGAATGATGGACGAGAACAAGCAGCTCGCGCAGCGGATCGATGGCGCTATCCAGTGCGCGAAGCAGGAGGTGGCGAACCTGCGCGCGGAGCTGACAGCCACCGGCCACAGACTGGCGGAACTCGGCGAGCTGGAAGAACCGGGCGAACCGCAGGAACACCAGCAGCAACAACAGAACCATCACGGTAAGGAACCGCACCTGTGAGTCTGTGACCGCTCATATCGCTTACCTGTGTGACCTTCGAGTGAATGGCAGAACAGATACAAACTCTCACTCTTCCCCCGATTCTAGTGGGTTGGTAGCCTAAGATGACTTCGTTTTCGGTTTCCACAGCTGGTGTTTCTAAACAGTTTTTAGTTTTTGTGTGAACGTATCAGAATGATTGTGTTATGAAAAAGAGTGTTTGTATTCATCAGCATGCTTTAGATCAGTATCAGAAATCAACTTTTTGTTATTGTAAGATATTTCCCCCTAATAAATGTTTTACCTTTTTGATTGCATTTTTCTAACAACAGTTAATTCAGTTAATTGAATAGGTACACTGCCAAAACCCATGTGTAGGTAATATTATGAAATGTTACATAACCAATACCAAAAATTCACTGCAGTGTAAATCTAGCCCCAATGTTGTGAACATCTCTGTATTTTTCTCACTTTTAGATCTTTCCCTTGCTTAAATAAGACTATATCCACAAGAGAAACTGTTTTACTGACAACTCAAGTAATGTAATCGAGCACAGCTCGTGTTACAGGAAATGGCCCTTCATTTTATTTTCCATTAATGCCGTCAGACTAAGTGTACCACACTATAGAAAGGCTCTCCTGCTGTTCTGTGTGCTGTTGTAGCCGCCATTGATTGATTGGTCAGTCTCGTGATTGTCTCTAAGCTGCATGGTGTAGCTTGGGATGGCTTCTGTTTGAGTCTCTTGGGTGATCAGAGTGAGTCTCTGTTTCTGATCCACCTGCGCTCACTGAGTGGACACCCTGGGCTGGTTTGGGTCATAACATTTCACAGATGCTTTTTATCCATGCAAGAGCCGCCCTGGGGTTGTGTGCCTTGCTTAAGGGCACGATGATGAATCATGATTGTGGTTTCCATAATTACTGAACAATCTCAGATAATTACTGATGAACTAGATGTGCCCTGAAGTGACAGGTGAAGCTTTGCTTCACCTTAGAAACATGCTGCCATCAATTTACACTTCTATTCTTAGATAATCATACAATCTTAGTCTGTGTGTGTTTTTGATTAGCACAAATCCAACTTGCACTGTAAAAAAAAAAAAAAATGCAGTAAAAACCTGTTAATTCACTAACTGTAAGTTGCTGTAAAACTGTAAATGGTTTGAGATTACTTATGTAATTTTACTGTAAAATGCTATCAAATTTGTGGTTTTTGCAAGTTATGATGCAAAACAATGAAATAATAGGTAGTCCCTGCACGACACATATATGATTATACTTAATATGCCACACTGTAATACCAGAAACATTGTTTTTGTGTTTTTAATGTTAAATGTCTGGCCACCACAGCTGCTGTATTTTTGCTTAAATTCAAAATTTTCTACAGTGTTTGGTCATTTGTGGTGTTCATTTTGTATGTTGATTTTTAAACTTTGTAGTTTACCCTTGTGTATGCCAAGTAATTCTTTTATATCTGTTTATTTATTTATTTCGTAAGCGGTCGTATAACAAGTGGGGTAATGCAAAGTCAGCCAGTAGTTATCGCAAAACAAACCTCTTCAGAATAAATATTACAGGATGTTTCATTTGTGATGATGCTGGCTAACTGTACATTATGCATTACATACATTGCTGCTATATAATAACTTATAAATGTATATAAAAGAACAGTAATCTATCCGTTCCTCATCATTTCTCAGTAGAAATCCATCTCATAACTGCAGATGAATCCTGACACTCAGAGGATCACTGTGAGGCTCTTGCCCGCAGCTCTCTCTGATTTCATTCAGCACTTCATTGAGAGCTCAGCAGATTGCGATCTTGTGTCTAATGTCCCACATCCACTCCAGGAAAGGCACTTTTCGGCCTTGAGTTTGGCTTGCCAAGTGACTTGATGCAATTTATTTATGTGTTCATTTATGCATTTGGCAGGCACTTTTATCCAAGGTGGGTTAGAAAGCATTCAGGCTATATATTTTATCATTACATGTATTCCCAGGGAATCAAACCTATGACCTTGACGTTGCTAGCGCCAGTTAAGCTACTGTATTTCAGTCTGGCCAAGCTGTTTTCAGCTAATCGGGGACTTTGTTGTTGCATTTTGCCACATGTCAGAATGCAGGATGTGTGTATTGACAAAATAATGACTTATCAAGATGGAAAATCACACGGACACATGCGCCCAGACATGGGCCTGTCGCTGTAAATGAGAACAGTGCTTATTTATCTCTTGGAAGAGAGAGTAGCAGTGCAGATGGCCCTACAAAGACCTGCTGCTAATGAATGAGACACTAAACGCATACAAATAAACACGCGCACACACACAGTCTTGTCTGCTTGTAGTTCATTTCCCAATTATGTCATTGTATCTACATTAACTATTTGTTTTTATAGGATTCTGAGTTATTTTATTTGCTTAAAGATGATGTTTATGTAGCGTTTCCACACTATAGCCAGAAGAGAATGGGTCTAAGTGCTCTTGGCCATATATCTGACTTATGTGATATTGATGTTTCTAAATTGCCTTTAATGGCTTGGCTGCATAATTGTTTTGATGTAACAGCTGTCGGCTGCCATACACGTACAAAATATAGCTGTTTCTGTTTATGGGAATCACACTTGCTTATACGTTTGAGAATGAGCTAATTAGTTATGATAAATCACTAACCGAGTAATTGCGCTTCTTTAGTAAATCTTGAGAGACAATGCCAACAGAAGGGTTGGCTCCATACACAGGTGAGCTTGTGTTCATCTTAGATTATGTCATAGGGGCCGTTCAAGTTCGAATTCCCTATCTATCTGTCTCTAGGCAGCAGTGTGGGTTGCTAGGCAATCTTCTCTCATTATGACATCACAAAGGGGAGGACTGATAATGCAGCTAAAAGCTTTTCTCCTCTCTCTCCATATACGCTCCGACACACTCCAGCTGATCAATGCTTTTAGTTTATCCTACTGACATTAATGAGCTATTAAGCGGGTCATTAGCTCTTCAGATTTCAATTATGTTGCGTTGTATAAAAGTGATTATATTTTCATAAGGGTGTTTGTCCATGTGCTTGTCTATCTATTATTAAAATGTATTAAAATAAATCCAGTTGTTTGTATCTCAGCAATAGACAGGTGTTATGTATATGTGTGACCGTGCTGTGATGGGAGCTGGCTGAAAGCAGTCCTGATCCTGATCCCTCAAACGTGTGAACCTAATTTAAATGCAAGGCAAAAGATGAAACATCTCGACATATATCCACATCAAGCCTCTGGATTGAAGCAGTCAAGAGCTCAGCTCACTCATAAAGACCATTTCCACACTCGGATCAAAAGGAATCACCATAATTTAAGATGTAAGGCTTTAAATGGCACTAAAGCAGCATTAAAGGTCAGGCTAAATCACCACCATCAAGTTAGAGACAGTTCCGGGCTCAGTTTTAATCTAATATTATTAGACATATGAGTAGGATGTGCTCTCGACTAATCCATGATACCTAATTCGCTGACTTTATTTGATCCTGTTCGAATTCCTGATGGTGCTGACGGATGTTTCACCTGGCCTGTGATTCCGGCTCCTTTCTTGGAAATGATGGTAATTTAAAGTGAAGATGAAACGGAACTATCAGCAAATCTTTTCTTCCATTTAATGAGGTACATCCGAATGTAAACGGATTATTGGAAAAGAAATAATGTAGCATGAAGGTTCTATGCATCAGTTGCTGCTTGTGTTTTGAGATGTGGGCATTGCACTCAAAACGCAAGCTTGTAGAGGTGGGTTTTAAGTGCTCTAAATGATTAGGAAAAGTCCTGTAATTAATAAAAAAATGAATTGTTCACAATAAATCTATAACATGCGTTTAGAAAATAGAAAGAGTGAAATTTCATTTCATGCCAGCTTTTCTCTTGAAAAATGCAGATTCGTTATTTATTTTTATTTTTTTTAACTGATAATGGTGCCTAACTCCATTTTCTGATTAAGCCTTGTTGATGTTCACTCCCTCTTACCTCACCAATGATTGTGACTCACTTATTTTCACGCCATAAAACAACAAAACACAGTCTGATAGTGTGCTTATGACAATATGACTGACTCGTTCTTTCATTGCTTTGAAAAGCCTGGTTCACTTGTTACTTGATATTAAATAATCAGCAAAAAATTGGTCTTGCCCTCCCACTATTGACCAGACCAGTGAGTGTTTTGCATTGCTTTTTGCTGTAGCTAGCTGTTTTTGCTGAGGCACAGGATAGTCATAGACCTTTGTGATGTTTCAGGCTGATTCAAAATTTCAAAGGGCAGAATTGCTAGTGATGTCATAATTAGTGAAGAATAGGCCAGACAGATGAAGCAACTTATATTTTGAGATGATTGATCAAAATTGACAGTAAAGACATTTATAATGTCTCAAAATATTTCTATTTTAAATAAATCCTCTTCTTTTGGAATTTCTATTTATCAAAGAATTCTGAAATGTTTATATATTATGGTTTCCACAAAAAGCAGCCCGAGTTTTTTCAACATAGATAATAATGAGAAGTGTTTGTGAATGAAACGTGAATGACGCATAAACATGATTTTCAGTTATCATCATATTATTATTATTATCAGTAAATAGCTACCCTGCTCTCTAGATATTGGCGTCAGCTATTCAAGAACTCATTTCGGTCAACGGGTACCTAGAATATTATTGCTTGTCGCTGGTTTAATATGAGGGATTTTATCCACACACTGCATTATAGAACGCTTAGAATCTGTTGTTTTCAAAAATCAGTTTTGTGAAAGCTGGAGTCTGTCATGAGACCACAAATTGAGAAAATTTGATCTTTTGCTGCAACGCACTCTGTCCATTAATCCATTAAGCTATAAGAATCTTAGACATGGGTCCACTACCATATTTTTTCCCTCCATCCTTTTCTTTCTCTTCTTTCTCTGTCTATCCCTCTGTTTTCTCCCTTCCTTTTTTTCTTTCCTTTTTTCCCTACAGGTATCCACGTGCATGCTGAACGCTGCAATCATAAATCTTTACTGCTGTGGTGATATGTTTGGCTATCACCGTTCTGAAGGTGTTCAGGTCACCTGACAGCTGCACGTCCTGCTGCTGCTCCAATGCCCTTGATTGAAGCTATTTACTCCTCAAGAGCATTACAGTTCGTCTGATCTCCTGTATGAGTCACTTTGCAAGAACGTGATAATAAATCATGAATGTACTCAAAATCCAAAAATAAGTTTTTTCCACACCTGCCAAGTCATTAATGTTTCCGGTCATTAATGTTTTTTTTTATGTGCCATGAATCTGTATGTGGCATTACATTAACAGAAAAACATATTTTTGTGGAAAAAAAGGATTGGTTACTGTTAAAGGGGGCATAACACATACAGTTTCACTCAATCTTATGTTAATCTCGAGTACCTACAGTATAGAGTAGCACTGCATCCTTCATATCTCCAAAAAGTCTTTAGTTTTATCATATTTATAAAAGAAAGGTGCAGCTTTACGATTCCCCCCCCCCGGAAACAGCCGAGCTCCTGGAGGCGTGCCGTGTGGGCGGAGCTAAAGCGTGACAAGCACTTGAGCGCCATTTGCCAACAAAACACAGACATTTGATGCTTTCCGAAACTTGTAAGAAACCTGGAAGTGTGTATTTGGCACAGAAATATTGTTAAATGTCCAAATCGTTTTTTTTGAAACTTTGGCCATGTTAAGCATGAGAATCCAACTCAGATCAGTGTTCAACTCCAACAGTGTAAATAACTCAACATGCATGAAACAGCATTGGACCCCACTTTAACGTGCTATATCACCCATGTTGAACCCTAAATGTAACCAATAGTGTTAACAAAAGCAAACATGAGATAAAAATGCATTTGGTGATCTTTTATCATGATTTGGGCCCCAGGTGATGCAAAATGTATTAGTTTACAATTTCAATATGGTACAGGTGTTTTAAAGTCTTAACTTAATCGATAATCTGCACAGATGTGCCTGTAATCATAATTTGTTTAAAAAGAAATAAGTTGTTTGTGTTTTACTGTCACTAGTGTTCATTTAGCATATTTTACCAGTGTTTCTCTCTTTTGATTTAATTAAGGGAATAGATCCAAGAAACGCAGACTAACAGTCTAACACTTTCATATTTATGTGCAGCTCCTAATAAATGTACTATTCAGCTGGCCTCAAAGTGTTTTTCTTTTCCACTTGCATTCGTTGCTTGTTGAGTGTTAATTTCGAATCCCTTATGCAGCACATCCATAAGCTGACTTCTCATTTATCACAGTTACAGCATAACACATTGGGTTGAATCTCTGTGAAAGTGTGTGTGTGGGAGAGAGTGTAAAGGGGCAGTCTGCTCAACCTTTGCACAGCATAGCTTTAAACTTCTCAATGAACTCACTTCACTCTTATACCACACACACACACACATTTCAGAGAGTGTCATATTCCACCTGCTCTGTTAGTATGGAAGATCTAGAGGAGCTGACAGGACAGTTTTGCCTCTCGCTCTCTCTCTTTCACTTCTGTAGGGCTACAAAACAGAGGAAAAAGTGAGTAGCTTCTTTGTCTGTGAGAAAGAGCAAATGCGTTTGTTGTCATTCACATTGTGACAGTCACTAACCCGTGGAGCATGTGAGTTTGGCTCTTTGGTATGTAATATGATCAGCCAAATTTGAATGTGCAGCCATATTTAAAGGTTTGACTTGTGATAGGGTTTCAGTTCAGTTTTTTGCTTTGTTGTAAGTAAATGCAGTTGTGGTTGTTTTGTAGTATGTAACATAGTACTTTGGGTTACAGTTTTGAGCATCAGCATGTATGTGTGATTAAATATTATTTTGAATATTACATTTGTGGATTACTTTTAAAAGAAAATGATCACAGTATGTTAAGAAGTAGATGAATCATAAACGTTTTGTTAATGTTTGAGTTGTGAGGGTGCAGTTTGTATCTGTTGGTGTTTGCCGGTGTTCACTATAATGTTAAACACAGATGTCGAGAGCGAGCTTATATCTGTTTACTGTTTGGCATCAGAACGACTAGATGGGGTTACCAGCCAGAAAGAGAGAGAGAAAGAGTGTGTGTGTGTGTGTGTGTGTTTGCTATTTGCAGCTAAATAAGATGATATGCTTCTGAAATAAACCCTGTACCCTGCCTACCAATGAGGTTTGGGAGGTTATAGCTAGATGTCACAACTCTGTCTGGACAAACTGGAATTTTTTGGTAAGGGTATTATGTGCATTTTGGATCACGGACATTACACTCTGCAGTTACAGATTTTAATTCAAACCCAGTTTCTTATTTGATGTCCTGGACCAAAATCAATTTTCCAATATTTAGGCTGTTAAACCAGAGGTGTTTATCATTGCCGTGCCATCTGGACATTATTTTACTGGGATTCATGATGGAAAAAGCTCTGCACGTGTGTGTGTACTGATCAAGGAGAAGATTTGGGCTGGCAGAGTTGTGGCATTAAAGCTAGGAGGTTAAAAAGGCTAAAGGCTTTATTAAAAGCACTGACAGTTTTCACGGTGGTCTCTCTACACATTAAAATCAGCAGCGCATTCAAATTCAGCACATAGCAGCTTGATGAAGGCCTGAAGAGATGCCTGTGAGAGCAACATTGATCGCTTGTCATTCAGGGAATGTCCAAGGCAATAAGCACAGCTTCAGCTGATCGCTTTATACAGATCTCTCTTTCAGTGTTATTAACTTGTTTGTGTCCTATGAACATCTCATTCAGTGCATGGGTTTAATTTGGCAATTGCAAGCTTTTTCTTTCTTATAATTTGCATTAATAATCTCTTAAAGTCTTGAGTAATTGGTGCACTCAAATTGAACTGTAATGAATAACGTCATGGTAAGAACTGAATGGAATAGTGTCATGGTTTGTCATTTATTGTAGGTACTCAATTTCTGCTAAACCCCATTCCAAGGCCAAACCTATTTCTTTCAAGTGCCTCTTAACTTTAAGCCTTTGTTGTTGTCTTGAACAAGCAAATACAGCAAGTAAGATTTTTATTTTATTTATTTTTCTTTACATTTAAGAATTTATGCATTTGCTTGGAAAAAATGAGAAGGAGCTCCATGTTTTTACATTTGTTATCTTGCCATAAATGGTAAAACTGTAAATGGTTTAACATTGCATTACTGTATATGTAAGTTCACTATAAAATACTGACAAATTTATGGTGAAAAGCGTAAAAGGGCATTCTCAGAAGTACCTGAATAAGGCATAACATTTTATTTTATATAAATAATTTAGTTTTCAAATCTTCATCAGTAATGTACATTAGTGTTTTGTTACATATTGCATTATTTTAGTGCCATTTTTTGATGTTTAGTCTGTAGCCCTATTCAGATGGTAATTTTTTCTCATGTGAACGTCTGCAAAAATAAATTTACAGTGAATTTTATTTACAAATTTATCCTTATTTTTGTGTAAAATGTATGATAACAATACTTATGTAAAATGTATTCTTATTCCAAGCATATTTTAAAATATATAATCTTATTTATTATTTGATTATTTAATATCCTGTTTAAAAATAGGGAAATAGATGCGTTATATTTGTATATAATTAGACGTGATATATTTATGTTATTGTATATAACACACATTTTTAAATTGTATTGCATACCTTCTGTTGCTATTATAAAGGCCCATTTCAGTTGTTTAAGTGCTTATCTTCTCTTTCTGCTCCCATTCGATGTGGTGGAGCAGTTATGAAATACTGTTCTTGTAAATACTTTCCAGAATTTCAAAAGTAAATATACATGCAAATTACAGCACAAGTACAACAGTTACCATATGAAGTTTGTCAGTGGTCAACAAGGATTTAAACATTGAATTTTGAATTGGTTTCTTCTTGTAGACAGCAATTAAATTACCAGTAGATAAATTAACAGTAGATCATTTGGCCAGGGGTTTTTACGTGGGTGGTGAGAGATAAATACAGACATTCTGGATTCGGACGGCAGTAAATTCACAGACTATCCCTTGTAAATGGTGAAAATATCTTGCTTCCCCATGAGAAACAGTTATCATCCGAAAAGGGCTTTTGTGTGTATTAATTGTGAGTATTGCCCATGTTTTAGGCCAATTACAGTGACCTCTAATTCGTTATATTATGGCTTTTTTATTTTACCACATGTATTTGGTGGTTATTAGTACATTTTGAGGTAAAAAGCACATTTTGGTAGTTTGGTAGTAGAAGTGGTATGTATATAAACATTGTATATGATGTTTGTAAAATATACATAAATTTACATTATATACATTAATTTAAATGAATATACACAACAATACCTGAAACACTGTCATTATATTGATTATGGTGAATTTCTAGAAAACGCAGTTGCTGCTTTTTTTTTTTTTTTTTTTTTAAATACCATACCATAACAGGACATTTTTTAAATTGTGTGTCAGTTGCTGTTTCAATTGATGTAACCTGGAAAAGTATTTTGCACCACCAGTGTCTCCTATTTCCAAATTTAGGCCTCTCTGATGACCTTCTGCCTGAAACGGGTAAATGAGTTTTGGGCAACGTTACCTTGCATCAGTTGCTTAGCAACCCCTGGTCATGTCCTGACTCGGCTCCAGACGTTCTGTTCTGTCAGAGAGACAGAGGAGTTTTGACCCCTGAATGAGACATTTCAAACTTCATATCCTCACAGAGCACACAAAAGCAATGTCAAATCTGGTCGGTGAACTGATTGTATTTAACCTCTCTCTAGTCATCCCAATTGATTTCCATGATTTACCGTCTGAATTCATGTGCTTTAGAGGATGTCTCTTCAAGGATTTACAAAAACATCAGGAACAAAACGGTTCACATTCTGTATTTAAAATGAAGTTTTGACAAAGACATTTTCCTTCTGCTGCATTTTGTTCTTAGTTAGAAATGTCATTCCTCCCCCTCACTCTCTTTTATCTTGTTTTTGTCTCTGTGTCTGGGAAACAACACATTTCATCCATTCGACATCGATCTGTTAAACTCAGCATGCAAGAGAGACCCAGAGACAGGACACATTTTTCACTCGAATTGCATTGCTGAGAACATAATTTGTACCAAAAACATTGTATTAAATTAGAAAAAGCAGCATTTTTCCCCTAGTGGTCTCCGACCGACCCCACTTGGTCTGCTATAATGCTTCTACAGCTAAAGGCTTTGAGAAAACCTGAAGAGAGAGTGATAAAAAAGGAAACTAGACATCTTAGCACTTAGCACTTTAGTGATTTTATGTCGCTCACAATCACGAAATCAATATTTTTCAAGTGCATGTGTACATGTGTGTAAGTGTTTTAAGAAGGTTCTTATCACGCTCATCTGAAGGATGTTGATCTTTGACGCTGTGGCACCTGCTGAACAGGTTCTCTGTCGGCGTTTAAATTAAAATTGAGTGATGGGTGATCAGAGGACACAAGTGAAACCATCTTCAGAGAGAGAGGGAATAAATCCTGTGATTTAGTTTTATAAGATTACACTCACTTTAATTAGGTAAAGAAGCTTTCTAAGCATTGAAATCTATCCTGAAGGCGTTATAAGAAGCATCCAGTGGCTCAGCCTCTATTCTGGCATTGATTTGTGTGTTAAATGCTTCCAGTTCCTTCTGCAGTGAGTGGTGTGATATTTCAGCCGGATCAGAGGTGAGATATACTGCTGCTGCTGCTGCTACCAGAGGTCATTCAAGCTGAACTCTAGACATTTATTTCACTAAAATGTGAATTTCCAACCATATGGAGAGATCGTGATGAAACCAGAGTGAATCCTGCTCAAACACATACTGTAATGTTCATAAATTCTAATGTTATCTGTCTGTGTGTTTCTCTTTCAGATGCACCGGTGCAAAGACAGAAAGCTTTGACAGAGCTTGGTCAAAAAGGAGACGTTCTTCAGGAGACGTCATTAGATAAAGGTAAGAATAGTGTACATGGTAAAAAGCATGTAAGGAAGTCAAGATAAGCACAAATACACTAAAATGCACCACTGACTAGTGGAATAAAAAGGGGTGTGTGTGTGTGTGTGTCAGATTGAAAATCAGAGTGATCTATGAGGTTTCGCCTGAGAGATAGAGAGTGGAGAATTTTCCTGAGCCGGAAGATGAACGAACACATACACACGCACACACACACACACACTCAACATCAGGTTGCACATTTAAAGGGATAGAGATTTTTCCAAAATCATAAGCTCCAATCTGATTGCTTGGCTTTGACTGGGAATTGGGATACACACTTTTTACAATACTGTTCAGTAAGATTTATTTTTTAACACAAAGGCTGCGTTTGTTTGATCAAAAACACAGTAAAAACAGTAATACTGTGTTATTTTTAATATATTTTTTTAACTGTTCTTCAGAAATCATTCTAATATATTGATTTGGCACATTTCTTCTTCTTCTTCTTCTTCTTCTTCTTATTATTATTAAGATGTTTGAAAACAGCTATGCTGATTAAGGTTAAAACTGTGATTTTGAAAGGTAGTGCGTATTTACTAGAAATACTCTTTACTAGTTACCACTTCATAGCAGCTTCTGCAGAAAAACTGATTACTGGAATTGTGAGCTGTGAGATTTTCTAGTAATTTCATCATTGTCTATACAACTTTTATGAGAACTGCTGTGCATTTGAATGAGATGCCAGTTTGTTTTCTTGGGAGCTTGTTTTTTTTTTTTTTTTTTGAAGGGGTTGGAGGGACTTTTTGCCTTTATTTTTACATGACAGTGGAAAGTACATGACATGACCCAGATTGAACCTGATTCCCTGTGAGCTGACAACCCTTCTACATCCTGAGCGCGGCACAGCTCTGATGCCTTGTTATTGTGGTTTTTCAGCTTTACAGCATGTAAAATCAACTAAAAAGTGTGATTGCCGACTTTATTCCTATTTAAATGGTTCTTGGCCAGAATAAAATGCAATGTGGACCAGGCATTATGCTAGTGGTCCATTCTGGCTATGCAAGACTACACACGTTCACTCTCTACTGAACATGTCAGCAGCCCTTCATCCTCTTTGCCGTTAGTTATTTTTCTTTTTCTATCATACAGGGAGAATAAAGAGAGATGGAGTGGTAGAGAGACTCTACCGTATTATCTTACAGTTTTTCTTGGCCTGACTGCAGGTTGACTCTTGGAGGCTCATTTGATTCAGGTTCTCTGATCACTGGTTTTTATGAATCAAAGGTTATAAATTATGAATCAGTTGATTTATCATCTCCACAGAGGGAGTGACTGTGGCTTCAGTTCTTAAACAAACCTTTCATCTTTTATCACTCATTTATTCTCTTTGTTTTTTCATTTGGTTCATGTCATCAACTTATGTTGGCACCTGTGAGTTTGTTTATTATAATTCATATAGTGTAAATGCTGCTGTTTCTGTGACTCAAAGACTAGAGTAATCAACTGTCAGAAGGTGATGCCAGCCTGCATTTGTTTGTCTTTGGCTACGGTGTGCTTGGCACAGCAGTTAGCCACACTTTACATTCCTTTGTGCAAGTGGGATTGTATGTTTGTATGTGTGTGTGAACACTGCTGACAGGTGTAATGTGTGTGTGTGTGTGTGTGTTGACAAACCATCCTCAATGCTATGTAAAATTTAGCCTAGTGTTGAAAAGCAGCACAGCTGCAATCAGGCTCACAGATTTTGTATGTCTATCAGTTTTGGTTTGTGAATACCTGAGTGAATGTGAGTCTGTGTGTACATGTGACCCAGTGAGCTTTACAGCATTTGGGGTATTTCATGGCCAAAAAGGCAGTTTGGAACAATGTCCTTGCACACTTTTGAGAGACAGTCATTTGTACAGGCAGCTCAACTGATACAGCATGATGCTGCTAACACCAAGGTCATGGGTTCAATCCCCTGTGAAGGTACAAACTGATAAAATAAAAACATAAAGTAATACATTTAAAATTGACTAACAAATGGTCACTTTTTTTCTCTTCATAATTCACAGACAACTACAAATCTGGGCTCAAATTTGGGTTCAGTAACATTTTTAAAGAAATGTATTATTTTATTTAGCAACAAGCAATTAAATTGATCAACTGTTTTTATCATTGATAATAATGTCTTGTATTTTTGATTGAAAAAATTTAGCTGTGGTGAGCCTTGGAGACTTCTTTGAACCACACACACACACGCACACAATTATAGAGCCTGAACTGTTAAATTGTAGTGTGTGCAACAAAAGCAACTGTACAATTATTAGGCTTATGATGTTAAGTATAATAATATTGAATTTATTTAGAAATAGTTTATTACAGGGGGTGATTGTAACATAAGAACACATTAAATCAGTATTTTTTTATAGCTTTGATAATTTAATATTACTCATTAGACACCATTTTTAGTTGTTTCAGCTGTTGGGCATATGTGTTATAAATATCTGATGTGTGACATTATAATTGTCTGATGTGTGATAAATCTGTTTGAACTATAATATAGAAGTTCAACTAAAGATTCAGATCAAAAAATTGGCTAGTTTTATATCTTATCACAGCCATAATAAAAATCTATATTTTAAATATTATAAAAAAGTATTTTAATATTATTTTTAATTTCAAACTGTAGACTGCAGAAGAGAAATATTGTAAAGCTTTAAAATAAGGTTCAATTTGTCAACATTTGTTAGCTTACATTAGTCAGCATGAACTGATGAGCATTTATTAATCTTATACATTATTCAGATCAAAAGTTTTATCTAATAATATTATTTAATGGACTTGAGATAAAATAAACTAACAATGCTAAATGTATACTGTAAGAAAAATATTTTTCATTGTTAGTTAATGTATTAACTTACTTTAACTATTGATGTTATTGTAACGCAATACTGAATTATTTGATTTTTTTTTTTTTTTGTATTTCAGCAACTGTTTTTATTTAAAAAAATTCTCACAGTGAAATACTTGCAGATCTTTTTCCCAGGCATAAAAAGTGATGCTTGACAGCATGTGCTGTGTAAGTGTCATCTTTCAATTTAGACCGTTACAATGAATTGACACACACACACACACACACAAACTGAGATACTTGGATCAAAACTGATTGAGGAAAACCAGTGAATGAAGACAGATTGCAGTACTAGGAGATTCCTGTACATTATTCTGAGAACCTTGTGTTAGTTGTTGATTGTTAACTTCTGTGTGTGTGTGTGTGTGTGTGTGTGTGGTTTCCTCTTACCGGAATCTGGCAAGTGAGAGTGCTGTGCGTGTGTGTGTATGGATGTGTTTGAAAAGAGAGTCATTACCTGTTTGAAATTCTGCACCTTGACCCTAGATCCTTCCTTTCCTTTAGCCCAGTGTGTGTGTGTGTGTGTGTGTGTTGAACAGTGGTGTCAGTTGTAGCTCCTCCTTTTTAAGCATTTAAAAGAGGGAGGTCTGAGGACAGTTAATATCTGTAAACCGGTGGGAGCCGCTCCTGGCAGGTGAAGAGGGAGTTTGAGCTTTTGAATTTGGCGTGTTGTTGGATTTAGTGCAGGAGATGATAGCTGAGGTTCTTTTAGTCTGGAGCATTTGACTTGGTGTAGACGACAGTGAGGGATGAGCGGTGAATGCGGGTGAGTAAACGACTGATCGTGAGCGTTTCCCCTCAGGCTAGAGAGAAACGGAGAGCAGCAAAAGTTTCTTTGTAGCTGCATGACTGGTTTCACTGGGAGAGGGTTCGTGTGTGTTCAGATGATGTTGTGTAGGCTGATGTGATTCAAGTGGTTTTCAAAGTTTGTTGTTGTAAATGCAATGAGGCATCAGAATGGACCGTTACATCATCAAGCGTGTTTACATTCAAACAGACTCACACACACACACACACAC
>SCHK01075736.1:0-15750 GCA_004124795.1 Poropuntius huangchuchieni
TGAACACGATATTGCGTAGCTTGTCAGTGAACTACGGCTCTATGTATTACCTCCCGCTCCATTTGAAAACAGGTGACGGACATTTACCGCTAATCACGGAACCGGCTTTACTGACGAGACACGCATGACAAATGCATGCGATTAATCGTGCAGCCCTAATTACACACACACACACATATATAAATATATGATAGTCAAAATTAGTTATTGTTTGATTTTGATTACTGTTTGTCATCTTAAATGTTATAGTTTGATTATTATTTTTGAAATAAGTCTCTTCTGCTCACCAAGTCTGCATGTACTTTTTTAAAAATACAGTAAAACTATTATTGTGAAAAATTGTGATGTGAATATATTGTAAAATGTCTTCAATGTCACATGATACTTCAGAAATCATTCTACTATGCTGATTTGCTGCTCCCTATATATGTGTATGTATAAGCGTTTTAAATCAGAAGTGACAGCTGACCTGAGCCCAGCGGAGAATGCAGGCCGAGCAGTAGACGTGTCTGCAGCAGTCGGGTACGGCTCTATCCGTCCGTCTGGGTCGGTTCAGACAAATTGGGCACCGCTGAGACTCCTCATCCTCCAAACTCTCATCAGAGCTCTGCCCGCCTGAAAAAATAAAATCACAAAGTTTTATTAAAAACCTTTTAGAGAATGTGAATTAAAATATAACATGCATCTCCCAACCAAAATCAGCAACTCAGCCTTACATGCCTAGTTCACTTTAGTGTATGTAAAGTGACAAAAGCAGCATGTCCAGATATGAATAAACCCTACTCACCCTTTCCTGGCCCCTCTTGCATCTTTGGCTCCGGGTCACAGCAGCTCTGAGCCCTGATTTACTGTACCAGCACATTTAAAGAAGAAACATGTGTAATAAAGCACAACTCAAACACATTAAGATCATCATAATGACAGCGCAGCTCAGTCACTGTGTCTTTATTTGCTGTTTATTTACTCTCTCAGAACAGCTGAAGTTTGAGTTGCTCATTAGCAGCCTAGAGCGATAATAGAAGCCTTTACAACGCTTTATACTCATTTAAGTTAGTCTTATATGAATAATTAGTGTGGGTAACACACATAGACGCATCTCGAGCTGTTTACACGCCATGTTTATAAGTTCAGACTCTTGTTTATCAGTGTGACGCGGCTAGCTGTGTTAGCATCTGCTGTCATTAGCGCACACTCACCTCCGCGCGCGTCACTCCACGGGCTTCAGATCATATACTAGCACGCAGGACGCTCCTCAGCGCAAAAACACACACTTTTCGTGCACTTTCATGAGCATTTGCGCTCGTAGTTGCGATAAATTTAAAGGCGTCCGGCCACATGTGGGTCAGAAGCTGCAGTTCCGCCTCTTCACCGCTGGGTGGCGCTGCAACGGGGCATGATGGGAGACTCACCGCGTCATCACGTAGGGTTTAAGGTTCACAGAAGAAGAATTCGGTAGAGCGCCTGATGCTTCTTCCTGTGGATGAAAAATTAAAAATAGTCCACCAGAGGGAGTTCCGCTTGCTCAGGACATTTAAAATGATACAATACATAATTTAATAAATGAAGAAAAACGAGGAATGGAAACACGAAAAATAAACAATAAACAAAACAATTGATAACCCTGAAATATGAAACGTTAAAATAACACTAATACTAATAACAACAACAAGAATAATTATAATATTATTATTAAAATAATATTATTTTCATAAATTAATTTCTATACTATTTTTCTGATATATTATACCGAGTGTTACGGCCAGAATAAATCCTTCCTTGAGTATTATTTTAGATCTAAGGATTTGTTATATATTAAAATTATATTAATTACATTAACAGAGCTGATATTGGTCCCTTAAATATAAATTATACTAAATCTAACCAATAGGAGATCACGTCGCTGCCGCAGCGCTCCTCCTCTTTTGGTTTTGCCTCGTTTCCTTTCCACCGAAATTGTTTTCTAACGTCCGTTGACTAAGATAGAGTGTTTGAATGTGATTACTGTTGTGATAAATGTTATTGTGTGTTTCTGTTTAAAGCGATCAAGTGATTACACTTTTAAAAAAATACAGTATAATGTATATAATCCAAACGGCATGACTAGCGGCCTTCGGTTGAACAACAACATGAAAGCATTACAAAAAATATCCATCAGAGGACGACATTGTCCACAGACACACACACACACACACACACACACACACACACAACAGCAAGTTCTGTCAATTTATCACAAAACCCCGTTAAATTTATGAGTGAAAATATGAAAAAATAAAAAATAAAAATGATTAAATATAGTATAATATCAATATTCACTAAAATATTGATTTATGCTGTTCAAATGTAATACAAGTATTAAAAATATATATTAATACATTTTATAATAATAATACTACATTAAAAGATATATCAAAATTTCGTTTATTACATTTTAATTTTTTTATTTATTAATATTTTGTTTATCATGTGTAACCACTGATCAAATCATTAACTAAAACAATGTGACTCATCATGAAATATTTGACCTTGTGTGACCTTGTATGAAGCAAAGCGAGTAAATGCATATGTAAAACAATGTGGGCTTGACCAGTCTCATGTCTAAACAATGTGAAAGAATAGTTTTCTATCAAATAAAATCTGTAACACGAGAATGGGTTATCATGAACCTTTAATAGACATTAATTACATGATATACATAGTGTTTCATTGAAACAAGAGCGTATCATTCGCAGGAATGGCCTCTTGTACATGAGGAGCGCTTCACCCCTCTCGAGTTTGAGTACAGCATTTTAGTAGTAATGTAAAAGGTGTGTGTGTGTGTGTCGGGGCCGACCACAAGATGATAGGAACCTTGTGCTCAGTTTGACATTCACAGCCAGATGAAGAGGGGCCGATCGAAGGCCCCGACACACAGAGGGACATCTAAAGCTATTTTCATATTTCAAACATGTTGAGCAAAATTGAGAAAAAACAAGAATAAATGACAGCATATATACACTTCATTTTGTGGTATATACACATATATACAATATATTTATATATAAATATAGTAAAACAGATTAAATTACACTGATGTTTTTCCATAAATAACGGCTGAAGAGTAACAGGTTGGATGACACATGAGGTTTAGCTGTTGGAAGCACAGTGAGGTGTGTGTGTGTGTGTGTGTGTGTCATGGTGGTTATGTGACCTCTCCATTCACCACACTCATAACGGCTGATTAGTGGACGACACACACTCCTCTGTCTGTCTATCTCTCGTTCAGGGAATAACTTCAAGCTGCCAATGGCAAACACTGAATGGTAAGTCAAGTTGAACACTAACGTCTCATTTCCCTTCGGCAACAACGATCTGCCATTCGTTCTGCGGTTTACAAAGCAAAACAAAAGACAATCATACTGTGAAGCTTTAAAGTCGACATGAAATGGCAACCAGCAACTCGTTTACTTCATTAATGTGACGTATTCCAGAGTGAAACAGGACTCTCCTTTAATCATTATTAGCTATTATTGCATTTTTATTAATGTTTTAGAAAGACTGAATAACCTACGAAAGTCTAAAACAAAGTTATTTGACTATTGGTAAACATCGTCTTGACGTGATGTCAGCTGAATAGTTGTTTTGCAATGATTAAATGTTCATAATTAGACAGAGAATATGCATTTTTGTTGGTTATGCGAACGTTAAGGAACATTCGAATTACAATTTTACAAATATTATGTGAAAGTTACTTTTGAATGAATATTCTCTGAACACTCTAAAAGAAGTAGCAACATTTAAAAAATGTAACAGTAATTTTGAACGAACATTCTATTAATGTTACTAGAAGAACGTTGGTTTAAAACTCTGAAAGAATGTTGCATTTTAGTGTTTAAAAATGCTGAAGCGTTTCTGAACGATGTATAAATAATGTTTCTACACTTATATTTTGAGAGACCAGAGAACCTTGAACAAATGTTTTATTAACATTACTGGAAGGTTCTTTTAACGTTACTAGAATGACTATTCTGTTAAACATTGCCAGTTCATGTTGACTGTAAAGCACCCATCGCTGTCGTCCGGGTTTAAATAAGTTACAGTAAATTCACTCAGCCGTTCCTGTCTGAAATCAACAACTACAAATCAATATTTGTTCATTAGTAGATCTACACGACAGGTAAAGGTGACTCAAGTAGTACAGTATAAATGGCATCGTAACGAATGCGTTTAAAGCACAGCCAAAATGTGCGAAATTACAGTTTTTTCACATTTGCTGAAAAAGAGTAAGTGCTTTTCTACATACAAACACCGATATTTTTGGCAAAGGTACAAACGGATCGAACACGCATCTGCAGGCGACGCTCCGCTCAGTGTCGATCGTGAAATCAGTTTTGGTTGTGAGTACGAAACGCCTAACCTGAATACAGAGAATGATGCACGTGTTCCTGTGCGACGTACCACCGAAAACTCAGCTGTACCGGAAGAACAACACAAAAAAGAAAAGCAAATCGACAAAAAAAAAAGAAGCACAACAATACGAGTGGATCACCATCTGTGTGGCCTAACAGCATACTGTACAAAGTTCAGGACATTCTCTCAGAATGGGATGTTTGTCTTTGCTCTGCGCTGAAAATAGAGCAGCTTCTTCTAGTTCTTAGTTGCAGCGTGAGCGGCTCGGCTCCGCCCATCTGCCTGTCAATCAGGGTTAGGACACGCCCACTAGTGGCCGTCGGCGTGCTCGCCTGAAGATGCTGCGTTGTGGATCCAGTCCGCGATGATCAAAGCCATGCTGCCGGTCATCACCATGAATCCCACGATGAGGAACAAAGTCGCCTGAGAAGAAGGAGAGTGTGATGAGACATACTGAGTCGATCGCAGGTCAAGAACACACGTGTTCGGTCAGATCGTGTCTTACCCCGATCTTCTGGACAGACTTCATGGACTCCTTCTTCACCAGTTTGAGGTAGAAGGCCGAGGGAAGGATGAAGATCAGCATAGCAGCAGCAGACGCACCTGAAGAGAGACAAAAAACATTTCAATTAAACTAAAAATGAACTGAAATAAATTTGAAAAAAAAAAAATATATAATATATAAAATGTATAAAAATAAATAATACTTAAATATAAATACAAAAATAAAAATAAACTGAAATAAATTTGAAAAAAAATAAAAATAATAATAATACTTAAATATAATTGTAAAAATGTAAGCTTATTTTATTTCAGCTTGCTGTCAAGGTAACATTTATCATTTATTATAACTAAAATAACTCAAACTAAAATAATAATTAATAAAACTATAAAGACATTCATAAATTAAATCAAATTAAATATTTAAAACCTATTAGAAAATATATATCAAATATTTTTATTTCACTTTGTTGACAAGGCAACATTTCTAATTTTTGTTTACTAAAAAGTATATAGGCGTATTTTCAAAAAGACAAAAAGCTAACAGAAATGACAAAAACACAACAAAATTACTAAAACTTAACTGAAATGAAAATAAAATCGGTAGATATAAAAATAAAAACAAATATTCAAAATATTAATAAAAACTATAATGGCATATTAATGATGCTAAACTTGTGTAATGCAGTTCAGAAGTTACATTTTAATGTTTTAAAAAATACAAAATAAACTCTAAGTGTGAAATTTCAATATAAATCATGATATTATAATAATACTAGCACACACACACACGTGATGACATCACTTCCTGTGTCACACCTACCGATGAATCCGAAAATGTCTCTGATGGTGGGAACGAAGATGACGAGGATGTTGACGCAGACGAGCAGAGCGACGGTGATGCAGATGTGACGCGGCCAGCTGAATTCTTTAGAGGCGCCCAGCAGCTGGTTGACTGAGGTGCGGATCTGAAACGTTAAGAAAACGTTCGGTCAACACTCCTGCAACGTTTACGTGTGTTTCCAGGCCTGTAAATGTGCTGGAATACTCACTGGGAAGAGAACCACGGGCACGGTCAGCGTCACGGCGGTCAGGACAGCAAAACGCACGATCAGAAGCACCATGTCAAAGTTGTAGACCTTTGAGTAAGTGTGCAGGAGCTCGGGTTCAACGGCCTCTGCGGAATAAAAAAAAACTTAGTTTAGACCTACTATAGAATTGAAGTGTTATTTCAGACCACTGAGCTAATAAAACATTCGTCCAAGTTATCTGGTCTTTATAATGTTCTCAAAACCTTGTTTACAGAGCATTTTTTTCTCATTCGTCTAACATTTTTTAAACGTTATAGGTCGTTTTAGAATGTTCAGAGAACATTTAAAAGTAACATTCATATAATTGTTTTCAAAATGATCAAATGGAATGTTCCCTTAACTTTTGGATAATCAAGGATAAACACTTTTAAAATGTAAAAAAAAAATGCACATTCACAGAACTAAGTAACATTTTTATAACTTAGTGTAAACTTTAGCTAAATGTTTTTAGAAGATGTTATTAGATGGGATTATTAGTTTTTATTATTAATTTTTTTGTTTTCATTTTTGTAGTGCTATTGTCATTCATAGTTTTTTTCAGATGTAGATTGACTTATTTTGGTTCTTCAATAACTAAAACAATAAAATCAGAAATAAAATAACCAAATGAATATTTGAAATGTAGCCCTGCCGAGATTTTAAATAAAAAAAAGTTTTTAGTCAAATTTTTTCAAGCAACAAACATGTTTTTTTTAAGGTTTAGTTTTAGTTGCCCTCCTGTGAGTGGTGAAAAACAGATTTTATTGTCAACAAATTCGCTGTAACTTTGTCCTCCACTTCAAAAAAACCATCCCACAAAAATGTTTATTTTCCCTTCGCTGAGTCTGAGAAATCCCTGCGTTGCATAACGTTTACTGTCTATCAGGGAAACGTAAAAACATCAAACATGATGTTCTATTCCTGCTGCGGCAAACAGCTGAACGTCTCTGACTCTTTCCCAAAACTTGCGAAACCTTGCGGAGCCATAGAGAGATTCAACACTGGCTTTGTGCCGGTTCAATCCGGTGCGCTCTAACAGACACACCTCCGTTTAAAACAAACACTGCCTCACTGTAAATTTCAACCTGGCATTGGACTATAAAATGTGTCGTAACGTGTTTGGCTCTGATGTGGCCGTGCGTCTGTGTTTTGCTCACCGTTGAAGGTCAGATATCCAAACAGAGCAGCCAACAGATACATGATAAACATTCCCAGGAACGAGACATTTGCAACGTTCTGCATCTTCCTTCTGGAACGGCTGCACATAGAAAATCAGAGAAAGAGTTAGTTTGTAGAGTGAGGTTGAACTCACAAAATGCAAGTTCTAGCGATTAAAGGAACACTCCGCTTTTTTGAAAATAGGCTCATTCTCCAACTCCCCCAGAGTTAAACAGTTGCGTTTTACCGTTTTTGAATCCATTCAGCCGATCTCCGGGTCTGGCGGTAGCACTTTTAGCATAGCTTAGCATAGATCATTGAATCCGATTAGACCAGAAGCATTGATCGCTCAAAAATGACTAAAGAGTTTCGATATTTTTCCTATTTAAAACTTGACTCTTCTGTAGTTACATTTTTTATGTAACTTTTTAACTCGAGAATGAGCCTATTTTCAAAAAAAGTGGAGTGGAGTGTTTATATTAAAGCGTTGAAACTGCACTTACTCTTTGAGCTCCTCGTACATGGGCAGAATCGCCGGGTGGCACACAAAGGCAAAGGTCAGAATGGGCACGGCATACACAGTCTAAGATGAAACAATAAAGTTAGATCACCGCACACTCCTTTCACTCAAATGTAAATACCGAATGCAAATATCCTTGTCTCGTACCTGTGAGTTGAAGACGAAGTACTTGGGTTTGCAGCACTCTTCATCAGTAGTGTTGACCTGCGGCTGAGAGACGTTCACTGTGATGTTAATGAAGTTCTCCGGTAACGGACAGGGGATCTGGAACTTCTTGTAGATCACCTGAAGAACAACAGCAGGAGGGATCGTCTCATCAGACTAACAATAGCAGCTGGAACGACGCTCTCGCTTTCATTTGCGTGTTTATTTCTATGTTAAACAAGAGCAATTTAAGGCGAATGTCTCAGTACTCACCACAATCAGGAAGAACACCATGCACAGCAAGGAGAAACCACTAGTGTATCCCAGATAACCTGAAAAAACAAAACACAAACCATGAGGACAAAAACACTTTAAAACACAGTTATATTTTACATAGAACTAAAAAAATATATATTATTTCATTATTTTTACAGACAATTCAACAATTTTTATAATAATAAAAATGTATTAATTATAACAATGATAATATTTATTATTTCATTCATAATTTTCACAAAAACGCCTACATTTTAAATGTAGAATTTAAGAATTTAATAGTAATAAATAATAATAATAATAATAATATTTGCATCAAATATTTGATTAATAATTGTATTTATTTTTTATTAACATGAAAACAGTCACATTTCACCCTCATATATATATATATATATATATATATGATGTCAGTAATTTTATATGAGATGGTAAAATGTGAATATATATAAAATTGTTTTCTATAATTGTATTACATTAATTTGTATAATAATTCTATTGATTTATGATTTTATCATTATAATAACAAAATGATTAGAATAATGTTAACTGTAATACTACTTTTATGTATAATTTCATTAATAATTTAATAATCTATTATTTTCTTCTTCTTTTTATTTTTTTATTCTATTTTTTATATGTTTATAATTTTATTTATGTAATCTAAAAAATTTTATAAAGAATTTGAAGCATATATTACAGTATTTTATGCTTTTTCAGAGAATGGGCTCAATTTTCTGTGTGCAAAATATAGTTTTATTACTTATTTTAAGGGAAATACTTTTATTATTTTGCCCATCATTTGGGAACACTTACCCAGATTTTTTAGCAGCGAGAGTGGCAGTATAATAACCAAAGTGACGATCAGCACCAGATAATCTCCGTTAGTGTACCACGAACTGGAAGAAAGAACCACAGACATCGATATTAGCATGCTGAGGAAATGACACGCAGCTGTTCTGCAACATCCTGTTTCAAAAACACAAAACTCAAGAGCGTGTTTCAGTTTTGTCATGTGGCTTTGTGTGCAGGGGCCTCTGGGCTCCATGTAGGGGAATGAATCTTTGATGTCAGTGTTTGTTGCATTAGGTCACTGTCACAAAGCTCTCAATCGACGTCTTTGAACAGACGTTCAGACCCCCTCCGAACGGACAGCTGTACAATGAAGCGCTCACACTGTTCTACACAGAGCTGGAAAACATTCCAGTACAACAACAACAACAACATCGGCCTGTGCTGTCCAGTCCTCGCACAGCTCCGGACATCATCTAAGAGCCGGACGGACGCACACGTGACGGAAATCAATGAAATCTTACTTGTCGTTAGAGTCCAAGAAGGCCTTAATGACGATGGGCAGCTCGTACTTCACGATGTAGAGGTAGCTTGCCATAGCTGGGATTGAAAGAGAGTTTAAAAAAAACATTTTAGCGCCTTAAACCAAACCAAAATATCACTTAATATCTGCAGATTCACAGGTAACAAGTTTAGGTTATAAAAACCTAGTGGCAATGCTGTTTTTAAATGTTTCTAAAATGTTGAAATGTACAGTTTTCTTGGCGTTAGGGTTAGGGTTATAAAGCATTTCTTACAATGTTCTATTAACTCTATTTTCACTGAAAAGAAAATGTTATTTAAATGTTTATTTTTAATGTTCTAAAACATTAGAACATCCCGTTTTCTTATCGTAATTATATTGTTATTTAAAGCTTACAAAAATGTTACTTGCGCCATTCTACTAACATTATTTTCAAACAAAAAATAACATTATTTGAACATTTAGTTTTAATATTCTAAGAATGTTATAATGTCCATTTTTTCTTGGTGCAATTATAATGTTATTTAAAGGTTACAAGTACGTTTCCTGCAGCATTTTACCAACTTCATTTTTACCCAAAATATAACATTATTTCAATGCTTATTTTTAATATTCTAAAATGTCATGATTATAACATTATTTAAAGTTTACAAAAACATTTATTTTGCAACATTCTACTAATTTGTAATAAACCCAAAATATATCATTATACGAACTTTCACACAGTTTTCTTGTTTTGTTATTTAAAAGTTACAGAAAAAAATCTTAACTTTATAAAATAAAAACTTTAGTTGTACTCAAAATACATGATTTGATTGTTTATTTTTTTAATGTTCTAAAATTTTAAATGTCTAGTTTTCTTGTTGTGATAAAAAGGTTACAAAAACGTTACTTAGAATGTTTATTAACTACAAATTTACTCTTAGCATTACGAGAGCACATATTGAATATTAATAAAGTTGCAAGAACGTTCCACAAACATTCCTTTAAGAACATTTTGTCCTCGCATTCATAAAAACGCTCCATGTTAGCTATATTCACATTACTAGCCGTACCTCCAAAGTTTTGCATGGTGATAGAGCAGGAGGCTGCCAGTTTTCCGGGAATCCCGAAGGCCTTGTACCCCAGCTGTTCGTACACCAGAGAACCTGGACGGAGGGGGCAGAGCATTAAAACTTATACTTATCACGGTTAAAAATAGAAACATAGTTGCACAGAGAGAAGCTAACCTCCTTCGTTGGCCGTTTTGAGCAGCAAATGGACTGAGTAGAGAGAGAAAATGGCAACGGCGACCAGCAGGATCCTGCAGAAATGAACAATACACAGTTGAAATTATTAAAATCGCTCTCAAACAATGGTCTCTTTAACCACCAAACGTTAAAGTCAACATGAAGCATTTTCATTTTCATCATTAGTGGTTACAATAGACAGACTGTGCACAGAAAGTCTAGGAATACGCATGAAGAAAAACAGCTCATATTGGCTTTCAGTGTTAGACAAGATGACCTCAAGCATTTGCTTGGCTGCCCGACGACTGGACATAATTGACTGTCTGTAATGAGTCACGTTATGAACACGCACACAAACACACACATGTGTTCATAATAGAGGGAGGTGACTATGGATTAGACGTGATTATATTCTCACACTCATTCATTCCACTGTCTGGAGCTCGCTTGATCCCGTTATAACCTGCCTGACCTTCAGTAGATTTCCACTTCACATGCCTGGAGCTGACGGTCACATCTTTGCTATTTAACCCATTCCTCAACCGCACAGTAAAGGTTTTTCTTCATGCACTGACTCAAACACTGGTTTAAAGTCATCAGGATTTTACTGTGGACACTGGAAATCCCATTTCAGTTGCGTAAGAAGTCATTCTTTGATGGATTCCTGGAGATCTGGCATCCGGACAGTCTCGATTTAAACACCTTTACATAACCTGCAGAAACTCCTCTATCACCAGATTAACACATACGGCTTTGTTTGTAAACACTAAGAGGAAGACTAAGACGAGCTGAACCGACTGACACGGATCAGCTGCAGCAGATTTACACCGAACAGAATCTGGGGCAAATCGCTGTACTCATTAACAGCACTAATTATCCTAATCAGGTACAGTTGTGTACATTGTGTTCATAGATCACAAAAGCCTCTTTTTAACTCTTTAAAAACTGGAAAAGTTGGGTGGTATCTGCTCATGCAAATGTGCATATAAATTTTTACAACTGATGTTTTTGGCAGCACGGATATTACATAAAGAAGCACTTCGATACTCACACAAACATGGCGATGCCAGTGTTGGCCATGGCGTAGGAAAGTCCTAGGATTCCACTTCCCATGATGGCATTGCCCAAGTTAAACACTGACATACCAAACGACGCCGAACCAGGGCTCTGAAAAACAGAAACGGTGAGATTTACATGCGTAAAATTGCAATAAACCTCTCAGACCAGATCAACCACTTACATATTCAGCTTCATATTTCTTCTTGCCCAATTGGTGATCAGGGAGGAAGTTCTGGCTTTCCGCATCCACGTCGGTATATTGCATTCTGTAACCACATCATCAGTGCATTAGATCAACATAAGAGAAGATTTATTAACTAATAGTGACCCGTCTAGGTCAAGTGAAGCAGGTTTACCCGTTGAGGGGGACTTTGGCGGGACAGTCCTGATAACTCGTGTACTCGTTGCTGTTGGAACTGCAGCTGTCCATGTCTGGAGCGATGTTAAAACGACTCATCTTTGTATTTGCTTGGGCTTTGCTCATTCTGTGATGTGAAACAAGTTTATTAGTTTAATATAACCTTAAGAAAGAGTTGCAAGCATTTTACCTCAAATTAGCTATACTGAAACACATCTTCATTGTAGTCTAATTATAATTTAGGTGTTCTTGTTTCAAAATCACAACCAAACTGGTTATTTGTCAGATTGTCAGTTGATCACGTGTCCCCAGAAATCTTGTGCGGGGCATCGTTTTAAGAAGCGCATGTTCACACATTGCATTGGGTCATGTGACCCAAGATATGACATTATTCAATATTTATTTTTAATATTCTAAGAATGTTAAGATGTCCAGTTTTCTTGTTGTGATCCTTTCCTGAAAAATCCTTTTCTATAGCGATTCTATATTTATAGATTCTACAGTGACTCGTGAGTTTTACCCATTAAGAGATAATTCATCTACTCATAATAACTGCTGTGGTCTATGTCTGGAGGCTTTGTTCGTTCTGTAATATAAAACAATGAAATATTCTCCTTATTATGTAAGGATTTATGTTTTTCTAACTATTTAAAATATTATTTGAATAATTTACTTGATGTTCCTCAAGCGAGAAGCACTTTGCACTTTTAGTTAAATGTTGCCTAAACAAAGATTTGCAAGCATTTTTAGCTTAAATTAATTATTAATGTTAAAACATCCAGTTTTCTTGATGCCATTATAACATTGGTATATTGCATTGTGTAAACACATCAGTGCATTAGCTCTAGATATCTATTTAGTCACTACTAGCGACTCATCTACATCAAATGAAGCTAGTTTTACCCGTTGAGGGAGACTTTGGTGAGATATTCCAGAGAGCTTGTGAACTCATTGCTGTAGTTACTGCTGCTGTCCATGTCTGGAGCGTTTTCAAAACGACTCATCTTTTTATTTGCAGGGGCTTTGTTTATTCTGCAATGTAAAACAATGAAATATTCTCCTTATTATGCAAAGATTTGGGTTTTGCTTAACCATTGTGGTGAAAAATTGGGTAGCCAATTTTTGGGGGACATACACACACCCGCCATGAGGCTTTAATTTGGTGCTTTGCAAATGAAATCCTCATTTAATTGGTTTGACTGACAGACTACTGTCTACCAACATTCATGCTTTTCTATGTAGCTGATAAATTGGCGAGTCTCTAAAGACCAACAACAGCGTCGCAGAAACATCTTTACGTCATAAAAGGAAACAATGGCGTTCACTGGAAAATATTTGAATATTTACAGCAAGTAGAGTTACTGTAATTTCCTCAGGCTAAAAACACTTTTGCATGTTACTATTCAGTTAAATATAGCCTAAACAAAGATTTGTACGCATTTTACCTCAAAGATGCTAATGCAAATATGTTATGCAAACGATTTTTTTGTTGTTTCATGACGCAGAAAACGTAAAGTAATCTCCATAATGTTTAATAATTATTTGACAGTGGAAATATCGTCAATGCGCGCTCCTGCGGTTTAAACCGCGCGTGCCCGCACTGCTCATCGGAGCCGCGCCTCAGCTCCGCAAACCGGGGATCAGGTCACGTGACCCATCGAGAGAGCTGAGTGGAAAATTACAAATCAGGACACCGGCACCGACAACAGATCAGCACGCGCTGCATCCGCCGCATCGTCATCAAGTATTAATACCGACGTCTCATCAGTCTATATTTATATAACGTTATTCGTAACAAAACGACTGAACATAACCAATTAAGGTAGCTAATCATTCTTGTTGAGTGACTCGTTTAACGTATTTAAACAGATTCTGATGACCATTTTAGACCGTGACAAGGAAACTTAAGTATTAAATGTCCGCTTAAACTCCCAAACCACGTGAATAATTGTATAACATCAAATAATGATTATAATATTGATAGAATGATGAAGCAGACACCCCCGCGTTTATCAACAACCGCCGGAAAAATCAAACAATGCCAATAAAACCCTTTAAATCACCTCATTTAATATGTCCAGCCTTTGACAGCGTTTTCTAAAATATCAATATTTAAGATCGTTAGAAATGCGCGAGAGTATTTAATTAACGAATGCATCCTTTTGAACGGATGTGTGGAAATGAGATGATGAAACGCCAATGAGTCACGCCGAGAAACGGCACAAGAAAGACAAACCAACACAAAATGAACAGTAATAAAAATAAATAAATAAACAAACGCCAAGAACAGTTTAACCAGGGTTAAAACCAGGTCAACTGTTCTGAAACATTAACGTTAAATAACGTCAAACCGGGATGAGATCTTACCTCAAGAATAAAAAAAAAGACAAATCCGTTTCTTCAGCTTCGCTGTGAATGGAAAAAAACGACCAAACCCTCCCAGTCGTGAAAAAAAAAAATGTTCCAGTGGTCAATTACAAAAACCGATAACGATTGATCCTTCAAAAATGCACCGTGGTAACGTTAGACAATAAATAAATATCCTAAGATTATTAAAGTACGTTAAACATAAATAGTAACGCTGTAATACGTATAAACCATACAATCTGTAAGATTAATAGTAATGTTGAAGATGAACGGAGATGTCCTCTGGGCGCGTCCGGTATCACAGTCGTCTCTGATGCTGTTGAGATCGGTTTATATTCGCCGGTCGCATTGCATCAGCCGGCGGACACTTGGGTGGAGCCTCTGACGTGGTGTATACAAACAGACCTGCCTTGACCCAGACGAGAGACTCTCCCAGCCTCATGAAGGCGTTCACCGCCTTCCTCATGCTCACAAGAAATAAAATTAACAGATGAAACCTTTAATATCATAACCGTGTCTCCTAGACAGCACTGAGAGCAAATGGAGACTTTTTCCTGAGCTAAAGACCAGAGTAATCTCGCATTACATCCACAGTAGGCTAATCTCTATATCTAGTCAGAAGTTCTCAAAAAATAAAGAACATTTCAGCGATCAGTTCTTAAAAGAACATTTTAATAATCTTAAGAACCTTTTGTGCAATGGAAAAAAATAAAGTTTTTTTTTTGGCATCAATGGTTCCATGGAGAACATCTTTTCCATGCCACAAAAGGTTCTTCTCTGTTTCCTGAAAGGTTCTTTGAGAAACAAAAATGGTTCTTCCATGCATCACTGTGAAAATTTCTCTCTTTTTATGGATTTTATGGAAGTTAAAGGGTTTTCATGGCACCTGAGATTCCAATAAAGATATAGTTCTTTAAGAGTTAAGCATCTCAAACTGCTTAACAAGTCAAAGATCTCAATATAAAATGCTAACCTTTAATATCACAGATGTGTCTCCTAGACAGCACTGAGAGCAAATAAAGTCTTTTCCTGAGCTAAAGACCAGAGAGTCTCATCAGAAGTTCTCAGAAATAAAGGTTCCATAGAAGAACTATCTTGGGTTCTCCAAAGAACCTTTCAGTGATCAGTTCTTAAAAGAACATTTTAATAATCTTAAGAATCTTTTGTGAAATGGGTTCTACAAAATAAAGGTTTTTATTGGCTACGATGGTTCCATGAAGAACATATTTTCCATGCTACAAATGTTTCTTCTCTGTTCACTGAAAAATTCTTTGAGAAACCAAAATTCATTGCTGTGAAAAGTTCTTTTTTCCCTTTATTTTTAAGATTATACAGTTGTTAAAGGTTCTTCCCCCATGGTTGAG
>SCHK01075784.1:0-23639 GCA_004124795.1 Poropuntius huangchuchieni
ACCACAATTCCTTCCTGCACGGCTTAGTCTTAAGAAGATATAAGCCCTTATGTCTATTTGGTGATTTATACAGTTATACAGATATACAGTATCTTCATCATTCAGTAAACTTGCATTTCTTCAGAAACCTATACTGTGGAAGAAGCAGTTGAGGCTATTGGTTTTGGAAAGTTTCAGTGGAAGCTGTCTATGCTAACAGGAGTTGCATGGGTAAGAAATTCAGCATTATACGGTATTTTAAACACAAGTGATGTTTACTGAACAAATAGCTTCAATTTGTTTGGTCCATTCAGTTTACTTAAAAACTTGTTTCATGAAAATTAAACTCTTACGTTTCATATTTGTGTGCAAAGATGGCCGATGCTATGGAAATGATGCTCCTCAGTATTGCAACTCCTCAACTGCGCTGTGAGTGGAGGCTCTCCAGCTGGAAAGTGGCATTCATAACAGCGGTCAGTATATTCACTGTTGAACACTAACATGGTTATGTTACATTCGGACATAGCTTCCTGAAAAGGTGGTGGAATGTTGGTTTTTCACACTCAGTGTTGTTAAGACGTTTAATCTTTCAAATCTTAAATGGATTATTGTAATTTTTGACCTTGTCAGATAGTGTTCATTGGAATGATGGTCAGCTCCTCACTTTGGGGGAACATTTCAGACAAGTACGGCCGAAAAGTGGTATGTTTGATTTAAATCCAGCAGAAGTTAAATAAATGAGTAAATGAATAATGTAAGAACATAATGCAGTCACTGGTGCCTTATTGAGAGCCTTGATGTCTCTGTCTTTTAGTGTTTAATACTGTGCATGCTGTGGACATTGCACTATGGGCTTCTAAGTGCTTTCGCACCTGCGTACAGCTGGATCTTAGTCTTGCGAGGCCTTGTGGGATTCGGCCTAGGAGGAGCCCCTCAGTCGTGAGTTTTTCCATCAATGAAGTGTGACTTTAGGTTTTACTACAAACTCATAAGTCACATTCTTAAGTGACTTGCTTTATCTATGTGATTGTATTCTCATTAGTGCCTGGATGTTTTGGGCATTGCTATTACATCATCATGTGTTAAAAAACATACAGTGCAGTATTTATCTAAACTTATATTTTCCTCAGAGACCATTAAACCTGTGATGTTACACTTGCTCACTACTAAAAAGAACCTGCCTAGTCATTTGATCATTTGATATAAAAATCTTTATTTTTATATATATAAAAATCTGAAAGATCATGTGAAACTAAAGACTGAAGTAATGGCTGCTGAAAATTCTGCTTTGCCATCAATGAATTTAAATGTAAATTATATTAAAATGGAAAATGTTTCATTTAAATTGTAATAATATTTTACAATATTGCTGTTTTTACTGTATTTTGCAAATTGCAACAACCCTATAGTTATATAATATGTAATATTTTTTATAAATATATTTCACATATACACACACACACACGCACACACGTGTGTATGTATGTGTATATATATACATATATATATATATATATATAATTTAATTCCTTTCCTTACAGAGTGACATTATATACTGAATTCCTCCCGATGAAATCCAGAGGGATATCAATAATCCTGTTAGGGGTAATTCAGATGACTGTTTATTCAACTTTTGCTCACATTTTTCACTATGCAATTTTTCAGTATACTATAAATTATACAGAGATAGTTGGTTAAATAAAAATAAAAGGCATAAACATGCCTTGATGATAATTAATTATAATTCTGTTCTAATAGGTGTTCTGGGCCTTGGGTGCTGTGTTTGAAGTGTTACTGGCTATGGCGGTCATGCCCACATTAGGCTGGAAATGGCTGTTAGCTTTCTCCACTCTTCCTCTAGTTGTCTTTGCTGCCTCCTGCTGTGTATGTATGGCTGTAACAATCTTTAAACCGTTACTAGACACAAGGCTCATGTTTATGCCCCTTAATTGTGTGCATTTGTCTGTAGTGGTTACCAGAGAGTGCTAGATTTGATGTACTGAGAGGCAGAAAAGACAAGGCCCTGGACACTTTGAAACATATAGCAGCGGCTAATGGGAGCTCTGTGCCTACTGGAAGACTTATAGCCAACACACAGGTATGTGGGGCTACCAGTCCTACATCTTTTCTCAAAATCTCCTACTCACACGTTATTGAAGAGTTTCTCATTTTGGATTTTTATTTTCATTTTGTAAATTAGATGAATGATTTGTGTTTATGTGTTCTAGACTGATCGTGGGAGGATTAGAGATCTTTTTATTCCAGAATACCGAAAAACAACACTCTTAGTCTGGTTTATCTGGTATGCAGATTGTTAAAAATGGTCAAATCCTTCCATATAAAATTTAAAAAACATGAAACTAAAAACTCACCTACTTTATGTTTGTTTTACACACACAGGTTTTGTAATGCTTTTTCATATTATGGGATTGTGCTGCTGACCACTGAGCTGTTCCAGGCAGGATCTGCGTGTAGTTGTGAGTGGTTTGAAAGTACTTTTTGTGACCAAGCTCATCATAAAATGTGAACAAACCTTTGACACACTTTTGTGTTTAACTTGGACTACGACCACAAATTTGAACTACACAACTGTTCAAAAGTTTATGGTTGGTAAGATTTTGTATGTTTTTGAAACCAAGGCTGATTTTTGTTTTTGGTGAAAAATGTAATAAAAACAGTAATATTGTGAAATATTAATACAATTTTAAATAACAGTTTTCTATTTTAATATATTTTAAAGTGTAATTTATACCTGTGATGTCAAAGCTGAGTTTCCAGCAAATATAAATATATACAGTATATTAGGATTCTGTTGATGAATAAAAAAAAAAATTACTGTCACTTTTAGTTACTGACTCCAAACTTTTGAAGAGCAGTGTAAAATTTTCTGTACTCACCATAGAAAGTAATATTTTTAATAAAGCTAGCACAAGCAATAGGTCTTGAATAGTAATGACTGTCATTTCTCTACAATTTAAACGCGTTAATTGTTGGGAATTTCAGTAAAATGTGTCTAATTCCAGCCACCGACAACTCAAATATGGAACCTCGATGCAGTTTGGAGTGCAATTATCTGACTTTTAATGATTATGTGGACCTTTTGTGGACCACCTTAGCAGAATTTCCAGGTGACGTGACAACATAAGTCATTCTCTTCTCTCATGTTGTTTTTAGTTAATCAACTTTGCAAACATTGTTATATGATCTACATATAAACTAACAGACAACTTTGTAATTTGTGTCTTGATGTCAGAATAGGTATTCTGGTGACCCTGTGGATGATTGATCGAATTGGCAGGAGAAAAAGCATGGCAGTTTGTTTTTTATTGTTCTCTGTGTCGATTTTGCCACTGTATGCCTGCACACAAAGGTACACTGATAAAGTCATAAAAAAGTTTGTGAAAGAAGGGCCTGAATATTTTTAAACTACTGTGAATTACATGGTTTTTTTTTACTTTACTATTTCCAGGACACTTCTCACAGTCTTTATTTTCATTGCTCGAGCCTGTATAACAGGGGGATGGCAGGTTGCATATGTTTATACACCTGAGGTGAGGCTTCATTGTAAAGAGCCTAATTATGCTCAGTAGAATTTTTATTTAAATTGCAATTTCCTTTATTTCTTGTCTTGGCCTCCTCAGGTTTTCCCCACAGCAACCAGAGCTATTGGTATTGGTACAGGCAGTGGGATGGCTCGTGTTGGAGCTCTCATCACACCATTTATTGCTCAGGTAAAGCATTCCTCTGGTTTCATAAGAAGATGTATTGAAAATGCACTGATGGTTACCGGTATGTGTGTTTGTGCCTGTCCCCCTTCAGGTCCTTCTGAAGTCATCTGTTTACCTGACTCTGTCTGTGTATTTAATATGTTGCTTGCTGGGCACAGTGGCATCCTGGTTTTTGCCAATGGAAACAACAGGGCGGAGCCTTCAGGAATCAACGCAAAGCACCATGGAACAAAAAAACATGGAAAGGCCGCATGGCTCTGAGACAGCTGAGTCCTCCAGCAACAGCGTCAACCAGTGTCCTTAACAGCATATGGAAAACTGAATCTGTGAGGTCTCAGGATTAATAGTGGAGAAGGCCATAATGTATAATCTTGCCATACTGGTATATACTAAAGGTTATGTAAATGCATTCTAAATGTAAGATTCTTTAAATAAATTGTTATTATTGTTACATTTTTCAAATGGACTCTAAATGCACGCCTACTGCCTGCGCTTTTCCTCTAAAAACTTAGTGCTACACAAGCGCCTGGTGAATTACCAGCCTGAAAGCAAACTATGGTAGTAGTAAACTCTTTTTGACATTGTATATTAACATATGTATATTAAAGTTTTTATGAGCTCTAGAAGCTCTAAATACATTTAGCATAAAAGTGGATTGTATCCACATTGCTTTGCCCTGTTGTGTGAAGTTTCTTCACAATTTCCATACACCAACTGGCTTTAGTTGTGATACAGCAGCGACGATTTGCTGCTTGCTGATTGACTGCAGGGGGAGGGACATTTTTGTTCTAGAGAGAATTTGATTGGACAAACATTTGTGTAGTGCAAGATGAGTCATCAATATTTTCAGTATTTTTATTTTTCTAGGAGGAGAAAAAAATGGCATACTATAGAGAACAAGCACACATTAATTAAAAATAATTTAAAATGTATGTATCTGTTAAATAAATTTAAAAAAGCCAACTTTTAAGCGGAGAGCTAACTATTGCAGATGGATTAGGGTTACGCAAATGTTGTTGTTTTTTTCATGAGGTATTTTGGGGTATTGAATTTGCATGACNATGCAGATGGATTAGGGTTACGCAAATCTTTTTTTTTTTTTCATGAGGTATTTTGGGGTATTGAATTTGCATGACAAAACACACACACTCCATTTTTGGTTGCTGAACCATACAAATTTCCCGTCGTCATAGGGAGGAAAAATCTGGCGATCAAGCATTACGTTAGTTTCGAGATAGTCTACATCACAGGGGCTCGAGTAGTATGTGGATGATTGGGTGTTGAGTCTGCATAGGATGCACTGTTGTCAGGGAGAAGTGCAAGTCACCTTCACGCGGTTGGCCCAGAAGCCCATATCTAACGCAGACGATCACAGAACTACACCAACCACGGACGGCGGTCCCAAAACAAGGTCCATTATGTCTGGCCACTAAATCAACGCTCCAGCCGGGAAGATAGAGCACAGACCGTTGTTTATTGGCATCGTTGGCGTGAATGAGAATTTGCAGAATCGCCGAGTTGGATGACAAAGCCGATGATGGGTTTATCGCTCCGCTAAATAGATTTAATGCGCCTCTGAATGCATTAACCCCGTCACTGGCGGGTGCAGAACAGGATATCTCGGACCGGAGCGCCTGTGAGGTTTCCCTGAACGCTTTGCAGCACAGCCATGGCTCTGGTGACTCTGCAGCGCTCCCCTACACCCAGCGCCGCATCCTCAGCCAGCACCAACGCGGGGGAGGTGAGTGGAGGCTGACCGGCGGAGGAAATGCCGGGGATGCATGTGTAAATAGCGCCTAAACAGCTAATATTAGCTGGGCCTGTTGCTCGGGGATCATTTCTCCTTTCTAATGATGTGCAAATGTGATACTACAAGAAGTCACCGAGTTCAACCTGCTCTGTAGACGAGCGCATGCTGAAGTTTTCACATTAGCGGGGAGGAGGTTGTTTTTAGGCAGCGTGGATGATGATGATGATGGGGATTAACTTGACTTGCCCAAACAAAACAAAGCATGCCGGTGCTGAATTACGCTTCTCTTGATGAATTGTTGAAATATATTTGTGTATGGGGATGAAACGTATGATAAATTATTTCCTTCAGTGGCTGTGGGTGCATGGTGCAATTATTATATCACAGTTTATCCTACCCTACATTCAACAACATTATCTTATTTATGAGATAAAGTGGTAATAAATCGGCTGCTTTGTATATACTGAACGCAGTATCAATTCAGCCATACCACAAATGTGCTTAACATCAGTTTCTTAGTAATATGATACTTCTGATCAATTGAGCGTTTGGCAGTTCTCACCATGTACGATTCGTGAACGAACCTCAGTATCAACTGATCAATGAGTCGAATCTTTTCAAAGAATCGGTTGAACCGATTCATAAAACCTGTCTGAAGTTAAGTTTACAGTTGAACTGAATGTGTAAGATTGGTTTACGAGTAAACGCCTAATTTAACCGAGAATTCTCCGTTCGGGCATGTGCCATTGATAATGAGTTTAAAATTATGTGATGATATGTGCATTTGGAATATGAATTATGTAGCATAAAGTTGTGTGACTTTATTTACCGTGAAGTAATATGAAGAATTAAACATATTGGAATGTTTACGATTTTGAAGGTTTTATTATCAGCACACAAACGATGCGGAGTGGGTTTTAATAAATTCGATTTTCTTAAGCTCATGCAAAAACTTTTTCAGAGAGAGGTAAATTACGTTTCATAGAGTTTAATATGATCATAAATTGTATGTAGTTTCTAAAAATAAATGTAGTTTCACTTGACTTAACAGGGGCACATTAAAGATAAATAGACCAGGGACCACATGATGACTAAATTACTCCATGATTTTTTTTTTTTTTGGAACCGGTTCTTTGAAACGAACTGTTCAAAAGAACCGAGTCTTCCCCTCACTACTCTTAGCACACTCACTGCAATGATGTCATTGAATAGATACTCTGCCTGGTGACCAATCATGGGACTCAGAATATTGTCATGATTTTGCTGTTCAGGCTTCTTAGAGACAGCCCACTAATGAGCTAGCCTACTATAGCATAAGCCCACATCCCTGAGGCTTTCATTTTTTTTGTAATGTGCCCTAAATCTATCTAAACTGTTTTGTTTTGCTTAAACATAAAACGTTTCTGTGTACTATTTAAAGGATTTCGTTTAAGGCTTACATTTCTGGACACCTTTTCAAATGGCTTTTTATATGTCAACCATAAACAGAGGCGTTCAGAATTGAATGATATATGCAAAGTAATAACATACAGTAGGGCCCTTTGTAATTCCACTTCTGCTGTTTTATTTGGCAGGATTTAGGCAGTGATGATGATCGAAAGGCAAACCAAAGGTCGGTGCTATTTTTATTCATCTTATTTAATCCATTCAACTCTGATAATTAATCTTAATTCTGGAGTGTCTTCATAATTGTATGTGTGGCCTATTTCAGCCTGAGTGAAAGTTTCTTGATGGTAAAAGGGGCAGCTCTGTTTTTACAACAAGGCAGCAGTGCGCAAGGGCCCAGAACACCCACCCATCATAAAAATGCAGGTAAACCACAACGAGGTCATAACCACGATCAATTTCATTTGTGTGACAAATTAGAAAAATTAAATAATTAAGGATTTAAGGGAATAAATGAAAGTATTTTACATCACTGGATATTGCTGTCAGTTGTTTAACATTTCTATCATAAAACAGTTGCCAAATATTAAATGTTTGGCTGCTTTCATCTTACCTCGCATTATTTCGCAGTTAAAATGGAAGTTTTTGTTTTTTGTGAACAGTAAAGCCTTCTTTTTTTTTTATTTGATTGGCCATCTCAGTAATTTAGATGTTGCTGAAGCAAAACAGTAAATGTAACTTTTAAAAGTTTTTTGCATTATAACAAAAAAAAACAGATCAGTGCATGATGGAGTTCAGCAGAACAGCATCAAGATTATCAAATATTGGTGTCAGAAATTTGGCCATTTCTGATTATTGGAAGAAACTATGGTGGTTATGGCCTTGAACCACAACAGTAAAAGTGGATTTTCTGTTAACAACTTCTGCAACATTATGTTATTGTGGATGAAAATCGTGGTTTATTGTCCGTAAAACTCAGATTTTTGTTCTTTAATCGCTCATCTTTTTTGTTGTTGTTGTTAAAGGGGATTTACCACAGCATCTACAAGTAATGATAAACACCCTCCGTGCCGAGGACAGAATTAAATTAGTAAGTGAAGTACATTGTGTCTAGTACAATGTAGGAATGGCTCACAACGTGCATACACCAACGTACACCATCTCCATCAACAGGTTGTTAGGTTAGAAAGCGGTTGGACGGACCATGTGCGGTACATGGTGGTTGTCTACACAAATGGGCGTCAGGACACTGAAGAAAACATATTGCTTGGGATGGATTTTACAGATAAGGACAGGTAGGAATACTTTTGTGCTAACTAATAGCCTTAATGCATTCTTTATGCTACACTTACTGGAAGACACAAATGTTTCTTTTTATGTCATAGTAAAAGTTGCTCTATTGGGATGACTCTTCCACTTTGGAGTGATACCAAGATTCACTTGGATGGAGATGGGTAAATATCTTAATTCACTTCCTGTAAGGCAAAGGTTAAATCCTACTTCAGGGTTATAGGTGTCTTGGCCTTAATGAACTGCTGACCCATTTTTACTTAAAGTTTCAGCCTGTCCATCTTTGGTCACATTTAAAATCACTTTATATATGTGTACAGAGAATGACCTCTACAGGTTCGGTACGAAATAACATGTTTATATTCTCTGTGCATGTGACCTGGAGGCTACTGGCAGATGCATTATGTAGAGAGAATTTTCCACTGGCTTGTGGTGTAAAATTGTTCCACTGACCAACCCTGGAAAGCAGCGACGTCCTGCTGCCTGCTTATGCATTGCTGTATAATCACCAAATATGTCATAGCTTATATTTTAATTACCTAAACTCTTCTCATCTCATTCCCCAGAGGTTTCAGTGTGAGCACAGCAGGAAGGCTACATGTTTTTAAGCCTGTGTCAGTCCAGGCCATGTGGTACGTTCAATATCACGTATCCTCTTATAGTGCGTTTTTTTTCTGTTCATATCTTAATAGTTTGTTCTCATGTACTTGATGTATATTGCAGGTCTGCCCTCCAGGTGTTGCACAAAGCATGTGAGGTGTCCCGCAGATACAACTATTTTCCAGGAGGGATGGCCCTCACATGGGTTGGCTATTATGAGAGCTGCATCTCTTCAGAGCAGAGCTGTGTCAATGAGTGGAATGCTATGACAGATCTGGAGACCACACGGCCTGACTCGCCGGTCATGTTTTCTGATCAGTGAGTTATATGTCAGCAGATAGTGAAAAGTAGTATAAATCTTACATGCTACAGCAAACTGATAAACTGATTGTGGTACAAGATTGAATTCTAACATTTTATTTTGGGAGCTTATTATGGGACTAAAACCCTAAATGATTTAGCTTATATTAACATTGTTTTTCATGTCATGCACAGGCCAACAGAGAGAGAGAGAACAGAGTGTATGATCAAAGCCAAACTCCGAAACATAATGATGTTTCAGGACCTGGAAAATATTACGTCTAAGGAGGTATATGTAATGAGGCTTTTGTTCCATGGTTTACATGGATGCATCAGCCATGGAAGGAGCATTAAACTGAATCCGTTCACTTCTGTAGATCCGAAATGAACTGGAACAACATATGAGCTGCAACCTGAGGGAGTATAAAGAGTTTATTGACAACGAGATGCTGCTTATCCTAGGCCAGATGGACAAGGCGACACTCATATTTGACCATCTGTACCTGGTAAAGCTTCCTCCAAGATTTCTCTGCCATCCATGTTTGATTCTTGTTTGCTCAAGATGTTTGCTTACCTAAAAAGCAAAGCACATAGTGTTTACTGATAGGGCTGGGAGGAAAAAAAAAAAAACCCTCCATGCACTAATGCATTGCCCTGCTTTCTCAGACTATTCTGGATTAATCCGCAGAAAAAAAAAATCCTTCTGGTTATTGAAAACACCAAAACATTACAGATAAGTTCACAAATGGTAAGAAGGGCCAATCTGCAGCATTTACACTATGTAAACAAGCATACACAGGAGCCTGCAGATATGATTAACTGTCAAGATTAAAAAGCCTGGATAACAAATTTTTCATTATTTTACTTTTATTTTATTTCAAAACATTTTAATGCAGTATTTATTTACACCAAAATCACAATTGTAGTACACATGGTCAAAACGTAGTTGCATCAGATGAAAACAAGATCCTCTTAAGTTTACAACAGAATTACATTCTTACCGACAGGAGCCTTAAAATAAATAAAACCGTGGTTGTTGTACATCTCATTAATTTCAGGGCTCAGAATGGAATGCATCCAACTTGGAGGAACTTCAAGACTCGGGGTTAGTGCTGATATACATCGACCGTATAATGCGTATTTAACACAAATTGGCTGTAAACAATCTAACATCAGGTTATTTTTATGCAGGGTTGGGTATATCCTCAATGTCACAAGAGAGATTGACAACTTTTTCCCAGGTACTTTTTGTTATTGTAATATCCGTGTTTACGATGATGAGACTACAGATCTGCTGGCACACTGGAACGAAACCTACAACTTCATAGTTAAAGCCAAGTGAGTTACTTTTCATGTTTAGAAGAATATTAGAAATGTTTCTGTCATGTGCTGTTTCACTCAATGAAGTACTGTACCAAAAAAGTGTTTTTTTTGTTTTTTTTTTTGACTTGGATGCCCTGTATGTCTTTCATATAGGAAAAACAACTCTAAATGCCTTGTACATTGCAAGATGGGAGTGAGTCGCTCAGCATCCACCGTCATTGCTTATGCTATGAAGGAGTATGGATGGTCACTTGAAAAGGCATACACTTTTGTCAAACAGAAGAGGAATATAGCACAACCCAATCCAGCTTTTATGAAACAACTTGCTGAGTACGAGGGGATTTTAGATGCCAGGTGGGAAAAGCCAAGATATTTAGACATGTTTTTTTTTAAATAGAGATCTCTTTGTACATTTGTATTCACATATAAATTTATGCATTCACATTTTATTCCGTTTTAATATGTGCATTTGTTATTTTGTACATTTGTCGATGTGAAAAATGTGAAAAGAGCAGCTTTAGAACAGCTTGAATTTCCATGTTGGTCCAGGGTGGTTTATGCAGGGTGGTCACAGCACAGTCCTTCTAGTAAAAAAGATGTTTTAGTTAGGCAGCCTGAAGTATCCAAAAGTCAACTGTTACTGGTGACCACAAGGGACCAAACGTAGCTTCTTTTTGTCTTGTCAGTTTACTTTTTTTACACAATCAAGAGGTGACTGCTACCTTTGTTTCCTGTCATTGTAGCAAGCAGAGACACAATAAACTCTGGCAACCGGACGGTGATGAGTATTTGCTGGAGGGCCTTCAGGCTTCAGCTGCCGGTGGTGACCAGACTCCTCAATTTTCGTCACTGCACCCCGATCAAGAGGAGACCGCTTGGGGCCACGGTGGAGCGAGTGCTTCCCCCTGCTGCAGAGAAGAGCCCACAGACCATCTGAATTACAACTACTACTTCCGGCGACTCTCAGACACCGCTCTGGACAGCGAACCCTCCACGCCAGTTCGAGGTCCTCCGCTTTTAGGCATGGAACGAGTCTTTATTGAGATTGAGGACGTAGAGAGGGATGCGTTGTTGGACGACGAAGGCTTCCCCATGGCTCACTTGGCCCTTCCTGGGGAGGGCACAGCGGCCCAGACCTGCGGCCGACTGGAGCCTATAGAGGACATGCGCTTGAGGCTGGAGTTTAGCACGGTGGAGGAGGAGGACGAGGAGGAAGCACAAAAGGAGGAGGCGGAGATGGCCGCCTTAGCTCGTGGCGAGGAGACGGCGAGGGAAGACGAGAGCCTGGCTAACTCGAACCGCTTTAACAACGAGAACGCCAACAACAGCAACAGGCTGGCCGGGAAGCGCAGCTGCCCTTCTGGCTTTGACGTGAGTATGACGTCTTAGCTGTAGCGGCAGCTCTCCTGGCTTGTATGCAAGCTTATAGCTCAAAGAGCTCTTTTCTGTGAATCCATCCTAAACGCTTTACTTTCTCTAAAGCATCCCGTACTCTTACACCTTTAAAAAACCTAACCATGCATTCTCCCTGCCTGTGTGTATTCATCGGTTTAGGACAGTGCTAGCATTGGAAACCCCTACAAAGTGAAGCCCTCATATCAGTCGTGCCGAGACTGCCTGCGCCTGCCCAGCGGCCGCCGCTGTGAACGTCGCACCCATCGCCTTAACCTGTCACGTCACACTGGCCTGCCCAGTATGTCCATCCAGGCCCCCAGAGGACACAAATTCAGTCCTGTCTCCGCCAATAAGGTGCCTCCTCCTGCCCCTCTGCATCACATGAGCAGCGGGCACTGCCAGTGCATTCGTTGCTTCGGTCGAGCCAACTCGGACGCTTGCCACAAGCAACCGAGCTGCGAAGACCTTCCTCAGGATTTGCGTTATTGCTTGGAGACTGGGGACAAAATGGAAGGGGAGGACGAGGGGAGCAAGGAACGCTCCAGCAGTCCTGTGACAGAGCTCACTCTCCTGAGGCTCAGTCTGGGTGGTGAGAGGCCTACGGCGGAGCTCGGTCAGGGGGCCCACCTGGAGACACCGCTGGTGCAAATGTCCGTTCCTCAGTCGGAACAGATGGACTTGAGCATAGAGGACACTGCCACAGAGGACATGGAAGTGGACGAGTGGAACGTCCCCAGCTCGCACCCTGGCTCCGGTGAACTCCAGCAAACGCTCGCACTGGGCTCAACCCTGACACGCAGCTCCAGCAGCGACAGTCTGCCGAGAATTGGCAGAGGCCAGCCGGGCTTGGTATGTCAGCGAGCTCGAGAGATCGAGACCCGTGTGCGGCTCACCGGACTGACCATGTCCTCCCAACTCAAAAGGTCTAATTCGCTGGCCAAGCTAGGCGACTTGGCCATCTCCACAGAGGACCTGACGCTGTCCACCTCAGTCTCCGTTGACTACGATGACCAAGAGCCTGCTCTTTGCGTGCCATCCTCTTGCTCCCCCAAGCTCTCTTTAACTCCAACTGTGTTGCAGAGTTTGAAAAGCTGACTCCCGAGATGTCAGAACTGCTTTCTCAGTGAATGGGACCGATCCGGTTCTACAGCCATCGAGAGCGACCGTGGAGGCCGATGCTGCAAGACACCTCATGAGAACAATCAGGCCAGGCTTGGACGTCCTTCCAGCAGCCCTTTACATAACTGCACTGCATTCTTCATGTGTCTGTCTGTGCTTTAACGAAGATATATATTAAAGCATGCTCTGGCTTGGACCTTCATTAACGGCTTTGTTGATACGGCTTTTCTTTGTCTTGCTAAAGGAAGCCCTACCTGTTAAGGTTTTAAAATACATGTGGCATAATCAGACCTTTTTAAATTAGCAATGATTTTCCTCAAACATTTGTTCGATCTCCATAATTTCAACTATTTTTATGAGCCCTTTGGTTGATGTTCTAACAACATCCATGATATTTTGCCTCCCGGTTTGTTCACCAGCAAATAGATGTGCTACTGCAAACGAACCAATCATGCAGTTGCGGTGATTTGATAGGAAAAGAGACAATTTATCTGATTTAGATAATCGTAAACCTTAAAGGTGCACATAAATGTGAAAATTTAAAAGGGTGCTATGGAATAACTAATCAGAACACTTGTTATGTACTAATGATAATAGAAATTTTCAAACCATTGGAGCAAATAAGGTGGTAGGCGAGTATTTATAAGTTATTTAAAAACATTCGAGCAATCGTTTTATTAAAATATGATCAAAATCTGAGCCCAAACCATAAGCTTAAAAAAAAAAAACAGAAATCCATACCTAATTGGCTATTAAAATGAAACACTGTAGTCGTGAATATTTAATTGGTAACTTTTTTTTTGTAGTTCCACAAACCTGCGTGGAAATTTTAATCAAAAAGTTGCACCACAAAAGTAATTTAAGACTAAAGTTTAGCCTGAAATGTATGATTATGTTTTTTGAAGTCACAGGGTTATTCCAACCCGTAAGTTACTTGAATGACATCAACAAAGCCACATAATTATTGTCTATTTCCAGAGAAAAATGCAACATGAATGTGGTTGGCTATTTGTCTTACAACACTAATTTGCTTCTCAGCTGGTGTTTATCAGATCAACTACATCTGAAATGTGCTACTAGAGTAGCTCCTGTTCTGTAATTTAGCTTAAGCTGTTTATTGTACAAATTGTAGCCTGTGATGTGCAAAAGGCTTTAGCAGCAACACATTAGTACAATACAGTCTTCAAGTTGATCAGAGGATGTTCAAATGTCTCACTATTGTCCTTTAAAAGGTCCTTTTAAAGTGTCTCCTATATGAAATGACATCATGGCATCTGATAATGACAGTCATGTTTGTTAGGTATTAACAGGTATGCACAGTTTGTTATAATATTGTGGGCATAGGGACTTGCTTGAGCTTGTCAATTTAATACCACGATGGTGTATGATATTTGTGAAAGAACACAAAGTTTGAATAGTGCTCCAAGATAACTAGTAAGTTTGCAAGTATTGATTAACTTGACCTTAATTATTTTGTCATATATATATGTAATTTAATAATTAATGTTATTGGTCTTTGTGTTGCCTACTAAGCTTTTTGCAATTTTTATTAATTTTTTTTTTTTTTTTTGAAAAATATGCAAAGTGGCCTGTGCAATAAGTGTAAGCAAGAATTTGGAGAGAATCATCTTTATTTATACAATAATGTGAAAAGTAAGAATGAAAGTCTGAGAGAAAGCGACTTGAGATTTGAATGAAAGGTTTTTTTGTTCCATATGTACCTCATGGGTTCAGTCACTGCTGTATGAAACTACGATGTTCTTATTTTTATTTCAAAGCTGTGAGACACATTTCATACTGCTTTTGCAAATTCCCAGTGGTTTGGAAATGAATATTGGCTTTTTATTTATTTATTTTTCCCATTTTAAAAAAATGCATATAATGAGAACGTTCCCATTTCAAACTGTATAGTTCTGGGGGGGTAAAAAGTATTTCTGCAAATCAAAATTATTACGATTGCCAAAAGAAGATGGCCTCCCAAAGAGATCGAAGTTGTAGTTTTGCGTTCCGCTCATGACTCGCCGTACCTCCTCCCAGCTGCTGCTGATTTGAGTACTAGACATTTTGTTTCTTCGGACTTGCAAGTGCCTTACCTGTTGCCATTTGCAATCAGTTGTCTTACGGTTCTTTGGTAAAAACCGCTCTTTGTTTCGCAGAGGTTTTGTCTCCACCTGCTCGCCGTCTTTATAGAGCAAAGATTATTTTGAGGAAAACAAAGCATATTTTGTGGCTTGTTCAAGTCTTTTTGTCTTTTCATTTTGATACTACATTTCATATTTGAATAGAGGAGACCAAAGTCATTTATTTATTGTCATGTTTTAGCATGTTTGAACACACTAAGCTAACAATAAAACCAACTGGAAGATTGCCTTCAGCCCTAACTAAACAGCTCTTAAAAGTGACTTGGAACATACATCATCTATACACTGTACTTCATTTTGACCATTTTAAGTTGTGCTGCACTTTGTTTTATAATGTAATGTACAGTTCATTATAAAAATAAATTGTTTATTGTCTGCATCAGAAATGGACCAGTATTGCATTTTTTTTATAGCTATGAGTGGCTCGGAGATGGAGAGAGAACTGTTGATGATTATTAAAATAAATCCACCACATAATAATCCACTTCTTACATTTTCTACAAAACGAGAGTAAAGTAAATGCCATGTAAATGAAGAAAAACTGTTGCCTTTGAGTGCCGCACAGAAGGAGCTCTTATTGAATTAGGCAAATGTGATTCTGACATCACAAGACCAGACGCAGGAGCAGCCCAGAGTCTCAGGCTGGAGTCAGTTAACAGACTAAAATAAGTCTTTTTAGTCCAATCCAAAGACGTATCTGCATTTTTCTCCTTCTGTAGGAGTACATCGGTACGGTGAGATTGTCAGCTATATTTGCATTTCATATGCTGCGTCTGTATTTGCCAGTAATGTGATTTCTGTTGTATTGTATATCTCTCCGGGTAGAAAGCATCTGCTAAAGATATACATATAAATGTAAATGTATTAGTTGTCTGGAGGAGATTTATTTTAAAAGTTATCTCAAAAAAATATTTACACCTATTTATTTTTACAGTGTGAAATGCTATTTAAACTCATCACTGAACTTTATAACATGTAGAACTGCACGTAGTTAAGATTATTTTGCATGCAGTAGATAATAAAAACTACTGATAGTTGTCATTTGAATAACAGGTGAGCAATTCCAAGTGTCTTACAGCTCAAATACAACCAGTGGGACAACCAGTTTAACACAGTTTTTCATCTGCTTTTTAAAGTCACGAGAAACAAATTAACTATTATAGTATGGAAATGTTGTTTATTCGAGCGTTCAACTTTGTGCTCAACCTGCAAATTCGTTCACAAACTCTTTTGGGTAGGGCAATGGGGGAGCTGAACATAGCTGAACATAGCTGAACATGGTTTTATGGATGGCCCTTCTCCGCTGCAAGCTGAGGCCATCAACCTCAAAATAACCTATTAGATTTACTGCGCAGTGCTTGTGCAATGACATAAGCATAATATAAGCTCGCCATTCATCCAGCAGCCCAACCAGTTGGGCTTTACCTCTACAGCTGACATTCTCAGACAGAGTAAAGAGTCAACACAGCGCACTGGACCCTTAAAATATCCCATCATGCTGTGAGGCACAAATGAGATGACATATATTGATAATGTAGAGCCATTTTCATTCATGTTTACACAGACAGACCCACATTCACAAGCTGTGTCATGTACCTCAAAATACGCTAATGACTAGTCTACTTAATATAGGCCTTCTTGAAGCCATGAATTGATCCTCATTATTTGACTTTTTATGTCTAAGTAAAACACTGTGCTTTTTTAGTTTAGACAGCAGCAGAGGCACAGGCAGAGGACAAAGGACATGCTTACACCTTATCATATGTTTATATTTGGGAGGCTATTTTAGATTATTCTTCCCACGAGACACATTGTGACACTACAGTCAGCTGAGCATCATGGTTTGCTGCTTACTTTCAAACCACTGTGCAATAGAAGTTTCAGAAGGTCACTGATAAAGCCATGACCCTTATAGCCAGAGGTCACACAGTTTGTATGACACTGTGGATGGAAACAGATCGGTAGATGTGTCTATTTCATGGCAACAGGTCACTTTCTATAAAAAATGTGTTACATATCAAACTCAGAATACTATTATAAACAATAAAAAAATGAGAAGTGATTAAAAAATAAAATATAATTAATAAATAATAAGTTGTTACTAAAAATAAATCAGCAGATCTAAGCCTGTGCTGCTAGTTTGTAAGCTGGTCTGTAAATCAATCCACATTTTTTTATAGAAGATTTTAGCATATATATATATATATATATTGTAGTAGGCTAATATTTCACAATATTACTGTTTTTGATGTATTTAGAATTTCGGACGCGATGACGCGCTGGAATAAAACAACAGCTTCCTAAGGAAGCTTTCGCATAGACCGCGAACATTCGCGCACCGATAATGCGAAAAAAATATTTCGTCCAGTCCAACGAATCTTTTCAGTTTCGCAAAGTGAAAATACGGGTCGTTCAATAAAATTTGAGCTTAGACCACGTGACCGGAGCAGCTGCTGTTGCACAAAAAGGCAAGAGTGGTGGCACTGTTTCGAAAACCAGTGTAAACAAGCACCGAAGAAGAGTATCCTGAGAGAGAAGAGAGTGGATGCCGAGTTATCTTTGGTATCTGAGAACAGATTTATTCTCACATGTTCTTAATATAATTTATATTAATTATCCAATTAAAAACACTGGTTTTCGAAATAGCGCCACCACTCTTGCCTTATTTTGCAACAGCAGCTGCTCTGGGCACGTGGTGTAATGGTCAAATCTTATTGGATGGCCTGTATTTTCGCTTTGTGACTGGATGAGACAAAAACATTAGCATTTTCGGTGCGCTAATGTTCGTGGTCTATGTGGAAGCATCCATAGGAAGCTGTAGTTTTATTCCAGCGAGTCATCGCATTCGAAATTCTTTTCATTTCTTCGCGCTCAGTGTGGAAAGGCCTTTAGAGACTTCTTTCATAAACATTAAAAGATCTTACTGACCTCAAACTTTTGTCATGTAGATATATTGGTATTTTTCTTTTTTAATTTTAATGTATTAAAATAAACGATGAACTAAATTTCCAACTTGAATGGAAACATAGCCACACAGGCCAGGAGGTCTAGAGTGTTGATGTCAAGAGCCATAGGATATGTTTGGAGTCTGTGGGTTTTCCCCTTTCATGTCTAAAGTGACCTTCGCACCTGGTCACTGATCTACTCTGCCAGTTGTCCGGTTCCCATTTTGGTTTGTGACTCAGTAGCCACATTGAGTGTCATTTAATTTTAGGCATTGCAACATTCCAGTGAGAAGTGATGTGAGAGGAACAAGAGAGAGCTTGAAAAGGGCGGTGGCTCATTATAGATAAAGATATACGGTCTGTTAATAAACTCATGGGTGGGGATATGTGTTCTTCACAGGGGTGATGGGACAGAAACAGGATAAGGAGCTAAGAAAAGAAGACGTCCTGACCGGTGCCGTTAGTGACTATGAGATCTTAAACCGAAGCGAGGAGGAAGCACATTCCAACAGCCCAGAAGAAACAGACCAGAATTTTGTTCTCTTGGACACCTCTATACTAGAGCCCTGTCCCGATCAGGAACCAACAAGACCTAATGACAACACCACTGAGCCCTCTTTCAACCAGGGAGGAAAAAAGATCAGACAGAGTTATGACACGGATGTTTCGCAGAATGGCAGGACACCAAATCCTCAGCTGAGCCTGGCAGGAGGTCCATGTGCCTCAGAATTCAAAACCGCCACAGACTTAGTTAGTGCTGTGGACCGGCAACGACCTGACAAAACAGACAGAATGACTAACAAAACTCACCTCAAGGATACAAATATGTTAGAAGATTCCTGTCAAGTGGACTCAGCAGATGATGACATGAACATTGAGAAGAATGACACACGGACGCTCTCTGACAGACACAACGGGATGACAAAGATGAGTGGTGATGTCGAAAAAAAGAGGAAATTTTCTTTGGAAGCAAAGAATGCTGATTTACTTGAAAGCCAGCCATTCCAGGACAAAGATAAACATGAAATGCAAACCCTAAGTAGTAGTGACAAAGTTTTCAAAGAAAGTGCTGGAACTGTTCGACACAAAGAACGTCCTGATAAGGACAGATTTGAGTATTTGGACAGAGCTGATTCTTTATGTCCAGAGACTGTGACTACGTCATTCCCTGGGCTCCACTCGAATTCAAGTCGCCCATGGCTTCAGAGTGCCAATAAGCAGGATAGTGTACAGGGAGACAAAAATATCAGTAGAGGTTTGTCAAGAAAAAGTGTTTTACAAGAACCCAATGATGCCTCACAGACACCAAAAGCAACTAACTTTAGAAACGACCAAAGAAACCCAACTTTCCGTACACCATTGCTAGGAAAAGAAGAGGCCGAATGGGGTGAAATTGAAGGTAAGGACAAAAATTTGTATACTCCCTTTGATGAACCTTGTTTATTAAGATCTAGAGTGACAACATTTGACTCTTTCGACTCTGACACTGTTACTGAACCTACAAACCCAGACACGGCTCTAGTCCCGTTGAGGATTGAGGAGGACTTTGAACAAAAGGTATTAAGCACATTCCGTCCAGATTTAAGCCAAGGCAATACTTTGTTTCACGCTGAGAAGCAAAATGATGACAAAGGGGCATTCACTGTCATGGAAAAACACTCAACAGTCATGTCATCTGAGAGTTTAACTGAATCCAGTGCTAAAAACGTCCCTGTTAGCAATGCGCCTCAGCCAGCCAAAAAGGGAGTGTGGGGAGCAGAAGCACCATGTGTGAAAAGAGACACTGAATCTGTTTATCAAAAAGCTGTTCAGTCGAGATCCACAGAAAGCAGGAAAGGCTGTGATGGTCATCTTAATGGAAGGCATAATACTTCTTTGCTTGAATTAGCAGGGGAAAATGGTCAAATTCAGGGCAAAAGAGTCTGTAATCCAAAGATCTACAAACTGGATGACATGAAAACAGAAACAGAGGCCAAAGAGAATTCTTCCAGCGGTAAATGTTTAGATCAAACGATCGTAAATCATTTCAATTCTTTTTCTCACTCAGATTTTGATGCAGGCGTCGCCGAAAGAGTCGCACAGACAGCTTCTTTGGAACAGGAAAAAGAGCCTCTCTATTTCACAGCTGTGATCACACCACCACTTCAGATTCATACATTTCCTGATCAGGAAGCGAGGAAGTCATCGGACGTCTCTCATTTGTACGTTCCTCACGCTGAAATACAGAGCATGATCCCTGACAACCTACCCACAGATGCTGAGACAGAGAAAAAGGACAAAATCAAAGGACCACCCCCACCTGTTCCAAAGAAACCAAAGAATCCTTTTAAAAAAGCTGTAGGCCGCAAGGAATCTGCTTGTCATTCCACAGACGAGCCAAGCAAATATTCGGACCTACTGCTCAGAAATATTAAAATGGGCAGAAGGCAGTCCGTTGAGGATTTTAATACGCATGCGTCATGTCTTGATATGTCACCTTATTATATCGAGTCCCCATTCTACACGTGCACGGCCTTAGAGCCTGAGGCTGCTGATATTCCAAGATATTATTTAGTCCCGTATGATGAAACTGTTGCACCTGACTGCAATAACTTGACAGAAACTGTTGACGATAAAGACATAAAAGAAATGGATATGTCTCAGCTGAGACCACTGTTAAAAAAAAAGGCAAAAATTAAGGGCCCACCACCACCTGTGCCGAAGAAGCCTCAAAATCCATTTGCTAAAACAGACACTGAGAAGAACCAAGCAAGCAAAGACTCTGATCTGGAAAACGTGGAACAGCCTTTGAAATATGGTAGACGTGACTCTGAATGCTACATGATGGACATGGAGGATGAAGAAGACTCTAAACCCACCGCAGTCCCAACTAGATATCCTTACGCCGCCTGTCGAATTCCAAGCAGTGATTCTTCTGCTTCAGAGGAAAATGAACTGTCCAGATACAGGCCCGTCTCTGAACTCATCAGAGACAGCAACAAAATCCAGGAGAAAGTGATACATCACAGCAGGACAAACATAATGAAAGCCAGGCCAGATGTGACTGTGGGAAGCCAGAGTCTAAAAGTATCGCAGATGAAGACAGCCTTTGATGTACAAACATCTTCCCATAAAATGGAAAGAAGATCCTCGCCAAAGAAAGGTAAGACAGGTTTTCAAGCTGATTGCATTCATAGTTTTCATACAGTATAGAAAGTGATAGGGTTACAGAGAATCTTGAAGAATGAGACACGGTGGGTTTCAGTATATAAAAAAAATTAAAAACATTTTTATATACATTAAGATTTTACTTAACATCAGAACACTAATGGAGTTAATAATAATGTTATGACATTACTTAAATATGCTTACTGTAATAATTGATCTCATTTAGTTTGATTATATTTTGAAAATATGGGTAAGAAATCATTAGATTAATCATAATTATTTTATGACACTGGCATCCATATTAATTAAAAAGAAAAAATGAAAAACAACACTGTTTTATGAAATAAAAATGTTAATCTTTTCTTTCTAACTGTTAAGAAAATTGGTGTATCTTTATGCAGACTTTCACTTTGCCAGGGTTGCTTTTAGATCGCTCACTTTTATTCAATGATGCTGCTTTGGAATAGTATAGCTAAGCTTATTTATATTGAAACTGTATATATATATATATATATATATATATATATATATATATATATATATATATTCCAAATAATATATTAATAATTTGTTTTAGTATAATATAAAAGGCAATTATTTAATTTTGTAAACAATATCTTGTTTATATTATGTCATATTTTTCTCACTTATAAATTTCTCCTAATACATGAAAAGCCTATAGCTGTCCTTATATTTTACAAAGGATCTTGCCACAGATCATAATATCTTGGGTCGCTGATATCACAAAGTTTGAAAATCCCTACACCACACATGAAACAGAAAAATAAAGACTCCAAATGAGATTTTGGGGCACATTGCACTTTGTAACTTAATCCAACATGAGCATGACTTCATCCTTTTTCACTCTTAACATAATTACCAGAGTCCTGTAACATTATCATCTCAGTTGAAGGCAAAACACAACGTGTTTATATGCACAAGATGGAAAAGCTGCTTGGGATCAAGGTAGTGTTTGCAATGGAGAGATGCTCAGGGGTCTTTCCATTTATAAAATGACCTTACCAGTTAAACCACGGTGACCTGTCAGCCAGTACGGTACAGTTTGTACCATTACTTCTCATTCACACACAGAACTGATGTCCATGTAGGAGGACATGAGGAGGAGGGGAGGGGAGAGAGGAGAACAAGGGCGTTTTCTCCCGTTCATTCAGAATAAAGGAGAGGAGGGAAGCTATTGTGGCTAGCCGCAATTCACTGAGACAGTCACCAGCACAGCTGAATCTGTGAGAAAATAAATTAATGCTTTGAATTTGACGCCGTGAGAGACGTAGTACTGATAAAGGTAAGCGTTTTACGTTTGGTCATATAAATGCAAGGCAGGTCAGTGGTGCAATAGCCTCTACCGGAATGCTAGCTCGATTTTAGCAAGCATCACTGATTTAAAACAAGCTCTGGAAACAGCTAGGACATAACCGACAAAAAACTTGCGCTGGTGCATGTGCATTTGCAGGCGTTTCGGCTCATTTGGTGGCATGTGAGACTGCATCCAGCCTTAAATTTTCATGCATACGGCGAGATAAGCAGAAATAGTGGGATATTAATTGAAAGTTGACCATCATGACCTGTGCCGGGTAGATAACACGCCTCCACTTCAAAGCGGCACGTCGCATTTCGCTAGCGCCTGCAAATAAAAACACGCACGGCTCAAAACAAGCTGCATATCTGATGCTTTTTCTGCTGTTTTCATTCATTTGGTCGGTTAGCGGTTAGCTCGTTTTCTCACACCAGCAGAAGCCTGCCCATCTATCGATTATGTCACGGTTTTTCATTCTCACTCTTGCACTATGGGCGAATATCTTATCTTTCTCTTCATCTTTCACTCATCGGTACACATGTTTTCTCTTTTACTCTATATATTCATTTATTTTTTAGGAGAATGCTAGTGGTGTGTGGGGTTTTCTTCGCCGGGATGCTCATCATCATCATCAATAACGCAGCTCGGCCATTAGAAAGCAAACACACACACACACACACACACACACACACACTCACCGCCATACATCTGACCTATTTCCAAAAGCACATCCATGACTTTATTGTGATGACTACGTTTTATTCTCACAAACACAGCTGTGTGGCATCATTTTTGTTTATTATCAGTGTTATTAATGGTGGTAGCTGTTATTTATGAAGACACCGCCATCAATCAGGGCCCTAGCCGTTCATATCAACCAATGCTTCAGATAATGCACATAATGCATTAATAAAGGCGGCTCAAATATAACCAGTGATTATTCATGTATAATTATGAACGTCAATTTGATTTTAAGTGTATTATACCCTTTATAACAGTGGTTAGGAATGAGAACGCTGGCTATGTCTCAAAATCTCAAAAACTAGATAGAATTTTTTTTTGCCATCACACGGTTGGTGTGTGCATCATTTTTGGCCATCTTTGGTGTTTGTTGCTTATCAAGAGATTCTGTCTTTTTGGCAGCTCATTGGGGTTTGATCTTTGAAGAATTTACTATGTGAATTCTAGCTTTCTTTTATCCTGGTTAATAAATAAACATTA
>SCHK01075867.1:4127-21358 GCA_004124795.1 Poropuntius huangchuchieni
TTTCAGTGAAATACTTTGAGGTTAAGTGGTGTCTTCACTGAAAGATAAAGAATCGGTCGTGTCCATTTCTAATAGCGATGCTGCTTTGTGGTAACCAGACTGTGGAAAATGTTGAGCTGCTTTGCTCACACCGCACGCCAAGAGCTCTTAAGTTTCACCGGGAATAATAACGGACAGCCTGTGTTTAATTTGCTGCTTTCACTCTTCTGACTTGTTGAGGAAACTAGACCTGCAGGCAGCTCAGCCCGGGATGCCCTGAAGTAAGAGCCAAAACATCTGGGTCTCTCATCAACCCAGTGAAACTGAAACCCAGCAGACAGCAGCGAGACACGCCTGGATCGCACAGGGTCCCGTCTGCTTCTAAATCAGGTCCGCCTTGCAGTTGAGCTCGCCTGTCATTAGCCAAGGGTGGACCCGAATCAGGATATTATTCACAGATTTGATGGTAAACATGTGTTGTTTACTCTAGTGTGCACACCTCTGAGGCTCACCAATTAATGCTTAAGTCTGAAATTAATTGGAAGAGAAGGGAACATACGGTGTTGCTATAGCTGAGTGACTCCGTCAATCATGCTGTTTAGTGCAGATATGCAGGCCCGTGACAACCAGACATGAATGTGTAGAACAGGTTGACTTCCTGTTTGGAAAAACCTTTAGCTTACAGATACTGTTTTTCTTTTCATGAGAATGCAGTTTTACTTTTCACAAGCAGTGGTCCTGATATAGGGAATACATAATATATTGAAATGAAATTGATAGCGCAATATGGCTTAGTGCGATTGACAAATCATGCACATTACGATCCAACTGAGTACATTTATGTGCAACTCATTTCATAGTGAAGCACAGTGCTGTGTTCATTTATACACGTGCAGCTTATAAAGCGTTTCTGCTTCTCAGAGCATTATTTTATAGTCATATTTAATTGGTTAAAAACAGTGGGAATATGGTCTATTTTTTTAAACTTTCTTTGGTTACTGAAAGAGGTTTGAGTTGGTTCTAGTAAAGAATGAACCCAAGTTTTCTATGCAGATGCACTGCTACAAAATCACCCCATACATCCTAGTTCTTTCCAACTATAACTATTAAAATCCCTCTGGTAAAAATGAATGCATTTTTTCATATAGTACATATCACAGAAAAACAAAATATTGCAATGTCAGTTTTTTCCAATAACACGCAGCCCTACGGTGTATTGTCCTCTGTGGTGGCAGCCATAATTTCTACTGGATGTTTGTCAGCTAATTTATCTCTCTGATGGTGTTGGGTATAATGTCCTTGCAGAGGGCCTGATGTACAGCAACAAATGCGTCAGTAATATTTCATTGCTCCTAGTGACACTTGGCATGAAGATTTTCCATCACAGGGGTAAGGCCTGCAGTGCACTGCTGTATGCAAATGGCAGAGAGGAGTCCCGGGCAGGTTTGTCACGTACCATGAATGCAATAGTAGGTTCATTACAGAGACAATTTATTTGGAGATGTTTACTTTTGGAGCAGACAGTGTTTCTCACTGGCTCTTATTGGATTCCTCCCCTTCCCTGTGTTTCGTTGGGCTTCGGCGGTGCCTTTCTGCGGGGTGTATGGCCATTGGCCCTGTTCCAGGAACAGCAGCGCTCCTTTAGGGTTGAGCGCTTCACACTCTATCAATAGTAAACAGCCGTATGGATCCAAGGTCAAGGATTCAGTGTCTTTCCACCAATACAGAGGGGTTTCTGTTCGAGGTCTTGAACTTGAGAGTGAGATGAAAGCTTGTTCTCGCTCTGTTCCACTGCCTTATGAAAGTGAACCTTCATCGTCCATTTATAATGTTTAGGGGTGGACTGACTGACTGACAGGAGCGGGAATCAATTTCACTCAGCCTTGGCCTTCCTCACATCCTAACATAATGGCCTGTAATAAAGCCTGATGGCTGAGTGGATTTAGACGAGATGGGTGTGGATGGAGAAGCCTGGCACACGAAGAACAATCTTAGACCGGATACTCTATGCAAGTATGTGAGCCAATGAAAGAGCTGAACAAGGTAGATTACATAAACATATTTATAGATAGCTGTCTGAATAATAACACATCCAGTTAAATGGCACAGATGTTTGAAGGTAACTCTATAGCCCTCTTGAGTACTGAGGTTTGTTATTGCCACACTAATGCATGAACTCGCTTATGGGTCATTCTCAAAATATTGTCGAACATGTCTGTTGACTTTTCGTTCATGAAAAAGATTTTGAGCAGCTAAATAACTATATAAACAGCATAATTCTTCAACAGTTTATTGAAAATGTGAAATTGTTTGATTGTTGTTGTGCACTTTTGATACTGTTGATCACAGTCTATCACACATCTTAAAAGAGTGTTTTGTCAGGGACAGTTTTAAAGTTGTTTAGATCCTATTTCACCCACCATTCCCATTTCATTTCTATGGGAGGTCATAGGTCAGAGATTAGCTCTGTTTTCACTGGTGTTCCTCAGGGCTCAGTCTTGGGCCCTTTACTTTTTATTATCTATCTGTGACCACTTGGCCATCTCTTGAGATCACTCAGCCTCTGTTATCATTTGTATCCTGACGATATATGCAGATTTATATACATTCAAAACCTGATGAGCTCCCTGATGAGTACCCTGATGAGCACAGCTTCTTTTGTTTCTGATTACTACTAGTATTACTGAGATGAAAACATGGATGACCAACAATTTCCTATGTCTGAAGTGTGGTAAAACTAACTTTATGCTCATTGGTTCCTGTCTTCAGATTTATAAAGCTGGTTCTCTGTTTTTGACTTTTGATGGCTCTGTTTTGGAAATTCAGAATAGAGTGAGGAATCTTGGACTTATTTTTGAAGCTAACCTGTCATTTGATTTTTTTTTTTTTTTTTTTTTCTTCTTCAGAATACTGTTTAAACATCTTTTTCTTTTTTCATCTCAGAATCATAGCAAGATTGCAAAAATTTATGTTAAATGTTTCTTAATCTTACCAACCCCAAATGTTTTGACATATCACCTTCATCTGAAATTCCACATCTATGATAGTTACAGTTATGAAATAACTTATTTTTTTACTGAATTAGGTTGATTATTAGCAAAAAGACAAAATATTAAATAATAATATAAATATTTAAAAAAGTGCACAACTTTTTTACACTTGGCGTTGCAGTTGCATTGTTAAAGTGTTTCAGAAGTGCATATGGTTATTTTCCCACCATGGTAAAAAACTGTAACAATACAGTTGTTAACTGTAACAATTTTGATATCATTTGATATGCAGTCTGAAAAACTGAGGAAAAACTGTATTCAAAACTTATTGTACTTGTTGTAAAAATCAAAATTTTTTTGAGAAAGATGATTTGTACCATATGTAACATATATTTATCATATGTACCTCCAACAGGACCATACACTTGCAATATGTCGGCAAAGCATTTGCAACTGTGTTTGTGTACTATATTTCTGGCCTGTAGGAATGTCCCACTGAGGAGCATCTGTGCATGGGACAGTGGGGCCACTTCTGTACCCGATGCCTGCGGGAATTGGGTTTGTCTCTTTTTAACAAACAGTGTCTGGCGGGGGTTGGGCAGTGTGGATGTAGGCCAGAGTGGGGTTTGTGTTGCATCTGACGTGCGCATATATTCTCTAACTGCGTGGTGCAGAGAGACACACTTTATCATCATGTTGGCTGGTGCGAGTGTTAAGTCAGCACAGCTGTGAGATTCATTAGCAGGTCTGGGGAAGATTCCACTTAAACATGATATGCATCCAAGTTTTCAATGCTCCTCTAAATGGGGATTATATCCTGGTCATTTGCGAGTCTTTGACCCCCTTGTGTATATTATGGGATTAGATCGCGATCTCAGGATTTTTTCTCATGGTTTGGCCCATTGATGACATTTAATGTTTATGTGATGAATCGTAGACAACTGTGCCTTAAAGGTGAAGTGCGTAATTTCTTCATCCAAATCTGCATGCTGTCAGAATAGGCTGCCTGATTAATTGAAATCACACCAAACTCACAATATGACTTAGTGTGAGTGTCAGATCACAAAGGCTGCAATTTAATTAAATAAACATATGCTCTTTTTTTTAAATGAAGTGTGGCATTCTGTTCATTTACACTGGCGTTTTTTAGCATCTCAGTGCTGCTCTACACGAACTCATCTCTGCATCTGCTCTGAGTTTGGGTCGCTTATAACATGTGTTTGGAAACACAACATGTGCCAGCCGTCTTCTGAACTTGTAATAAGAAGCACTTAAAAGCTGGCTTGTCAACAAAAGAGAAGCTTTAGGGGCTTCCCATTATTATTTATATGTTATTACTATTGTTATTTTTATTGTATTATAATAATAATAGTAATTATTATTATTTTATTTTTTTGGTCAAGTTTGTTGATAACAAAAGAGTTATTACTTACTACTATGTAATAATATTATTAATAATAATAATAATACAAAATTACACAATTTTGCAGCCCTACAAACTTTTTTAAATATTTAATTTTACTTACATTTTAAAAATGTATTATTTTATTTATTTTTTATTGTTTTATATTTATTATTTTATTTTTTCATTATAGTCACGTAATTATTTAATCATCATCTTTGTGGTCAAATTGCGCAGCCATACAAATCCTTTTATTACATTTTAATTTGCAATTGCAATTTTTTTTTGCAATGTTTTTAATCGAAATCGTCAATTCCCATGTCAGAGTATTCATATCATGAGTAACTTCTTGATCAGTAAAAAGTATGTGTGATGTTATGTATATAATGTCAGTCGTGTCACTGCTCTCTGTTCTCTCCAATGGATGTCTACTTCAGAATCTAGTTTCCTATTATTTTATGAATATGACATATTTGTGTATAATTTTGACATGACAAATTTAACACATCCAAGTGCGCACACACACACACACCGTGAACACACACCCTGAGCAGTGGGCAGCCATATTGTGGTTCGGTGCCTTGCTCAACCATTAGGCCATGACTGCCCCCAATATTAGAATATTATATATAATGAGAAAGCAGGCATATTTGGACAAGTGGACTGTCTCAGACAGGTCTTCCTCCAGTCTCTCACTGGTCAGGGAAACAAGCTCACACCATTGGTTACTGTGTTTAGCTGTAATGTGTAATGTGATGATAGAACCACAGTGTTAGACTTTTCAGGGAAATCAGTCTACCTAATTATACAGTAGTTGACTCTGCACATTAAACTGTGGTAGGATAATGTATTTAGACATTGGGAAAAAAATGACGCACTTCACCTTTAACAACACTTTAGCTCTGAGCACATACTCTTGTGCTTTGCAGGTGGTTAGATGAGCACAATGGCCATGGCGGCTCTTTTCAGGCAGTAATAACATCCTGTGCTATTTCACCCTGTCTCTGTGGACCACTGTCTCTAAATATTCATGGCTCAGGTTTACAGGCAATGTGTGAAATGCAGCACGATGCTAATTGGCTCTGCCTGCTTGCGTGTTTGGGTGTGTGTGTGTGTATGTGCGTGTGTGTGCGTGTGTGTGTGTGTGTGATGTGAAATCATGGTGAGGCAGCCTGTTTAAAATGCAGAGCAGTCACGGCTAGAGGAATGCTTCAGTTCGCTTTCGCCATCTGGTCACTTTCACTGTGACTTAGAAGCATCACCCCAACACACGCTGCTAGCCGCCACATCACACACACACACACACACACACACACACACACACACACACACACATGCCCTTGTGATAAAGACATATCCTTCAGCATATTTTATAAAAAGAATACTTATTACAGAAATAATATACTTTAAGGGAATATATATGCTAACTCAATGTGACATTTTCAGATACTTAACTCAAAATCAAAATATAAAGTGTACTGTGGAATAAACAAGCATTTATGGTATTGCCATTTGCATTGAAATTTGTTGGTAACGTATTTGTATTTAAATATATTTGTAATTACACATTTGTAAGGATGAAGTTGTAATTTTGTACATTTAAAATATACTCAGACACACTATAGACAAAATTATAATCAAGTATGTGCTTGAGTATGTTAGTCAACACATCAAAATAAGTGTACTTTAAGTTTAATAAGTCTGAAAAAACGTATTATTAAAACATAATGATTTAAAATATACTTTAAAGGAAAATGTTTAATTTGACATTTTTACCAAGTGCACTTTTTAAAAAAAATGTCCTGAAGTGAGTAAAGAAACAGTCATGAAAATGTACTTTAAGTACACTTAAGTAGCCTTTTTTCCCATTAATATTACCTCGTTTTATTTATTTTTATCTTTTCCCTGAGTTTGTTGCAATGCATTCTGATTGCATTCTCCTTCAAGGATATATGCAATGATGCCAAAATAAAGTGTCTTAGATGCTCACTACTTTTTGGAAAAGAGCTAAATTCCCTCTATACAGGCCCAGACGGGAACTGTTTCAACCGTATACCAACTTCAGCTTCCTCTTTACGCTTTATATAATACACTCACTCACGCTTCTAGTCACTGAGATGTGATTACAACTCCACAAATGGCTTGTGTGGCCAGCGGTGGATAAAATTGGTGGCTGGTGCTCAGACTGCCTTCAGGGAGGAAGAGGGTGAGAGGAGGTGATTAGTTTGTTTGGAGATTAGTTAGATGGAGATGTGAGTCTTCATCCATCTGGCTTCATCCAAAAAATAAATAAAGAGAGGCACACAAATGAGAAACAGAGAGGGAAGAGGAAGGGGGACAGAATTAATTTTTATAGCATGTTTTAGAGTACACATACTCTTATATGTTAATGACATTCATTTGAGTGTTTGCCAGATTTGTTCAATGCTAATTACTCCACTCGCCATTTGTGTGGGTGGAAAAGGGTTTGAGTCCCTCCTTTAGTGTAAAGGTACAATCGTATTTACTGTTGTTTGCTGATTTTTTGCAGGCGAAATTCCGAATGTATTTTTTACATGAGGATGAAAAGTTTCCCCATTTTGCAACAGGTTCAAGCAAATTCACCCAAATGACAAACAGAAAGCTGCTTAGTTTGAAATTGACAACATACATCGCTGTACCGTTTATAACAGACAGTATACCTTTTATGCCCGCTAAATTTTGCAGAAATGTGGCTGATGTGAAGCTATTTGATTTTTAATCCTTTCCCAATGTAATATTTTTTTATGTAAAATGATTTAATTTTCCTTGAATTCAATTAGATTGCTTTTTTCTCATTTTATCACCCACCAGATGAAAACATCTAGTGTATAGGGGGCAAAAATGCTATTAAGCCAGCAATCACATATCAACACATTAAAAACCACTCAGAACACCCTAGCATTGTAAGTAATGCAAGCACCGCTTCCCTCAGAAAATATAAAAATCTAGCTTTTGTATACTGCCTCCATCAATAAAAGGGCTGACAAGGTTGGCAATCTTCATAAAAAATGCATATTTATTCTCTTGGCAGATGCTACACCCAAAACAACATGTTGCATTGTGGCATCTCATAAAGGAAAATGAAAATAACATTAAAAAGGGAAGGGCAAAAATGAGTGGAGATAATCTTTTAAAAATATCGTTCAAAATAGAAACCATGTAATCTGTGTTAATGCATGCTGGGTCTGTTGACCCATAAATATGGATTTATCACACATTAAATTTATGTGCACATAGATTAACATGCTCTTAGGGCAGTCGTGGCCTAATGGTTTGAGAGTGGGACTTGTAACCCAAAGGTCGCAGGTTCCCAAAGGTTTGCTCCGCTTGTGAGTGCCTGAGTGCACAGGTGCTAGGCCTGCAAAGATACTGACATGTGATAGTCTACTGTACCTTCAGCCAAGAGCCGACCCTTGGCAGTCGGTGTCAACGGACAGGGGCAACAGATGGAGCGAATGAACAGATGAGAGTAGAGCTAGGAAAGGGGGAGGGGAAACGTAAAAGGCATGCCATCACTTTGAGAAGCTGCAGTAGTCTTTACTTTAGTGTTACATTGAACTGCATACAGACGAAACACTGAGGAAAGATTCCAGTAATGACATGAAAAAATGGATTTTAGAGATTTTGAAGGGAATGTAAAACCTATAGACACTTTTTACTGACTTCTCACTCATTTCTACTTAGCCCTAACAAGATATTGTGGTCACGAATTGTAAATTTGTTCCTACAACTTATTATGTTTGTTCCCCCGTTTTAGTTAAATCATGGCTAAGTTCAAAATGAGTGAAGGAATTAGTGCAATGTGGCCACAGCTGAACTAAAACAAAGGAAGGAATTAGTACAATGTGGCCACAAATTAATAAATTGTGGGAATAAATGTTTAAATCATAGTTACAGGATCTATTTGTCCTTATGTACTTTTCTCTCATAGGTTGGGCAAAATGTCTTTACATTTATGAGTTTGAATCAAGAGGAAATTACAGTTTAAAGAAATACAGTCAGACAACAGAACATTTTAGTTTGAGCAAATGAAATATCATACATTTTGACCAGTAATGCCTATTTATTCCTTCATATACAGAATCATTTTTTAATGTTAAGACATACATGTAATTCAACATATTTACCATAATTCAGATCAGTTTTCAGACAGCATTATAAAAATAACACAGACATTGAAATTTGGGATAAATTAGAGAATTCTAGGAAAAAAATATATGTGAATGAACGATAACGTTTATTGGTAATCCATATTTAAATAGTATTTTTATGAATTCTGCATTTAAATTACATTTCCGCATCCTGTTTGCTGCCTCAATTCAAATTCAAGAACTGCACTAGAATTTAAAACACCTCCTCAATTCAAGTGAGAGTGATTGGAGACCCTGCTCCTGTCGACTGCCTGTGACATTTCTATACAACTCCCTATCACATATTGCAAAGTCGGTCCCAATCGTTCTCACACAAACTCATTGTGTCAAGTTCATTCTTGACACAATGTCAACAGGGCTTGTGCTCGTTTTTGCACAGAATGTGAAAAGGAGAGAAAAATATAGTTCATAGAGTTGGAGAGATGTGGGCAGCGGTGTGATGTTTTTAATGCCTACTTCCCACTGCCTTTCTGTCCTCTTGCAGTCTCTGTCTTAGTTTTGGCCACTGCTCATTACGATGGTCTCATTAGTCATGATTGGTCAGCCAGATGTTATAAGAGTGAAATGTATTACAGAGCCACTGCAGGGTGACTCACAACAACACAGACCAGAAGAGCATCAGTGACGTAACATGCTGCAAACTGGTTAAGATGTAGGACTTTTCCCATAAGGGGTCATGAACTGAGAAATCAAAATTCCCTTGATCTTTTGACATATAAGTGGTCATTGTGCCATAAAAACATCCTGTTCGTTTCAGAGCTCAAAACTGTATCATTAGCTTAAATACAGATTATTTTAAACTCAATCTGCTAAAATGACAGCTTGTGGAATGTGCCACTTTTTGATATCTTTCATTCTCCCAGTATTAGGAAAGAGTGAACTTTTTTTAATGAAGTTCTAGACCGCATCAGTAAGAACTCGATCCTTTTATCACTTCATTTTACCGTGGATGCGTTTACAAACAATTTGACGCATGATTTTCAGAAAGATTGAAATTAAAAGAAGATGCTGTGGCGACTATACTTATAGCCTATACCTTAGAAATTATGATGTTTTTGATGTTAAAATCTTTATAACATTATAAGTGGATCTCAGAGATCAGTACAAAATAATAAAAAATGTAGTTTCTTGACCCCGTAAAGACAAACACCATTGTTGAGCGTTTACTCCTTAAAAGTGCAGTGTACCAAAGAAAGTGTCAAAAATGCAGTTTGATACAGTCACTGTTTACTACTGTCACAAAAACCTCATGTATCCAATCTCATCGCCCTGCGGGGAGGGGCTTTCCGTATCATTAGATGAGCATTTCTACTTTTTTAAATTTTTTTAGAAGGTAGGTGTCTGAACTGGCAAACCAAAACATGATTTGTGTAACTTTAGCAAAACACATTATTAGCTGTTTGATAACGTAGTCAAACCAAAGGCGAATGATATCAATTATTCTTATATGTGCGTTACATAAAATGCATTACCATTCTGATACAGTACATAATTTTGTAGACAACCCTGTAAAATTCGTTCTTCAGAATCAGCTTCTGGTTCAAACATGCATGGCTTTATTAATCCAATATTTCCACTTGCCATTGTGTAGCGTTTACTACTTGGGTTAACCGAGTGAAAGTGGAGCAGGTAGTCCGAGCTTGGGTGATTGAGTGGAGGCGGGGACCTCCAATTTGCATATTCATGGGAAAAGATAGTGTGCTTGGCTTATGGAAAAAGACAAAGAGTGAGTGGTCAAGGAAAGAATAATAGTGTGTGACAGACAGAATGGCTGCAGGAAATGAGGGATCGTGGCTGAAAGGCTGGAGGAAGAGAGCGAGCAGATGTGAGAAGTTGACTTCCGTTGCATGCTCCTTTGTGTTGGGTGTCTGCAAACACAATCGCTCACATTTGTCTTCATTAACAGTTGAGAAGCGTTCTGGTCTGACAGTGGCAGGCCGGCTATCCACAGGCACTCCGAATCCTCCCGGATGCTTCCACAGGCCCTACAGACACACTAATTAGCTTTGCAGTGTAATGGCCGACTAATGACTTTGTTCTCATATAGGAGTCTTATGACAGAAATGCAAAGGCCTGGTTTCCTGTTTGTCATATAACACTGAACACAGAGCTGTCAGTGACGTGCCCGGCGCTGCCCAGAGAGAGAACAAAGAGAAATAATCCACAGATGAATGTCTGTTCTGCTTTGACACACAGCTACAGATTGTACCTTGGTGCGACAGAGTGGATAGAGGGCAGCTGAAAGACATGGATATGCTTCATAGTGAATGCCAATTAGGTGGAAGTTGTAGGGCAGGGAGATGAAATGGCCAGTCAGGGAGGATCAGACATGGCTCTTGGCTTCTGTTCTGGCATCAACTGCCAGTCACGGTAGGCTTTTTCATTTTTACACACAGAAAAATAAAGCAAAGATATCTCTACAGCAAATTCCAGCACAACCCCATTTGTCCTCACTGGTGACAACTGCTCATTTTTCTTGCCTGTTTAGCTACAAATGTGCTGAACAAAGTGAGAGAAACATCTCGCAAGACAATTGTTTTTCACCTTTTGTGTCTGAGCTTCGGTTTTACTGTGGATTTTGGCTGGATTCATGTATATTTTGACTTTGGTGGCTACATTATTTTTCATTTACACTTGTTTTGTCTCCATATTTATGTACGATAAAATGCACTTTCTGCTGGTCATTATGACAAAATAGACCACTATACAGTAATAACTTTGCTTGTGTATTGATTTGAGTTGATTTTTTTGTTATTCGCTATAAAGAAATACATTATTTAATTGTCAATAATTAAATAATGTAACACAAAACACCCTAATGTACATTAATGGTAACACAAAATGAGAAGAAACACAGGATAAATACTATTTAAATAAAATCTAATCATATGTGATGTGTCAAACAAAGACTTCTGCTAATGTTCTTTTACTTCATCATTAATTATACAGTAATTCATAGAGTTGCTAGCAAAAAACATGAATTTGACAGTATTTTACAGTAAAATTATATAGAGTGGAGTTCTAAACCATCATATATTTTAACGCAACTTACAGTTTTTTAATGTAACATTTTAAAAAAAATAAGTTTAAAGGGATAGTTCACAAAAAAATTAAAATTCTGTCATTAATTACTCACACTGTGAGTAACTATCCCTTAACTATCCCTTTAAGTGTACGAGACAACCTCAAATAGGTCAATTATAAAGTTAATTCATCCAGGCCAGTAGGTGTCAGAATACAGTCCAGGGCCACTGAGACAAAGAAGAGCCAAAACACACACAGAAAAATTGCAGATGCTTCTTGTTATTTTAACTAATGTTTTCTGTTTCCCTTGCTGGCCTAGAAATTGCACTGTTCAGAAGATAATTAATAAATGTCAAGCCATTTGCAAACAAAAGCGTGCAACACTTCATTTATTAATATTGATTAAAAATGTATTGATAGCTTACAGTAAGCCCAGTGAGGTAATACACTTGTGTCATCAGTAATTGATACCTAAAAGCCAAAAATGTGGCTCCAACATAATTACATGTTTCAGGAAAGAATTTATTGGTCGGTACCATTAGCGATCTCATATATCCTATAAATGTACCATAGACTGGTTTCCCACTGGCCTTCATTCCCATCTCAATGACCACTCATCCCCAACAGCACTAAAAAGATTATAGAGAGCCATCAGAGCTGCGCTTCACCGGATCTTAACCAATGCTCCAGCCGGAATTACATTTCTGTAATACATACCGAGGGATTCTCCAGCTTTTTCATCTCACTAATGGGATTAGGATAATGCAAAGGTGTGCATGCTTCTGAGGAACGGTGTGGGAGGGAGAGAGAGGCTTTAGAAACCACAATCAAAAGCGTAAACATCTGTCTCTTTAGTCAAATGCTACTGTCGTTGCTTAGTTTTAGTATTCTTCCTTCCTCTTGGATGTGGTGTCTTTGCTCCAGCGTGAGCACTTTGCGGAGCTGGCGGACGTCTAGTCATACGGCGAGTGATCTTAAGAGCTCCTCTCCTATACAGCCCTTTGCACTTCTCTGACTCTGTTCAGGATGAGCAGATGGAGAATTGCCTCCTTTTGTTCGGATGCAGTGTCGTGCTTTCCATTTCATTCAAGCTAAGTAGCCGTTTTCACCCGGAGCTGCAGATTCGAACGCTGATTCTGAGCTACTTGTGCTTGGCTTGAGGCCAAACTCTGTTGCGTTATGGATGTTAATTCGTGGTAGTAAAATTGTTGGAAAAGCTTGCGCAGTTGCCTTGTTTTTTAAATACAACCTTTTTTGCGTGTCATTTGACTAACTGCATCTGGATTGGGCTTTTTGAGCCAGTCAGTGTGGTGTTGACGGTGACAGGCTTAAATGAATTCTGCTTTTTTCCCTCCCAAATGTGTTTTTTCTCCATGAACGGACCTTGGTTTAATGGTGCCTTGCTAATGGTATTATTTGGAACAATTTGCACTAAGTATGAATGATATTGTGACCTCTTTTCCATTAAAGGGAAGCACTGGTGTTAGTGTGCCAGTCTTTTCATAGCTCTCTTCTGCTCTCAGAATGCTGTGATATATGTGGCTAATCTCAGTCAGTGCACTAGCGAAACAGAGAAGACAAGCAGAGGTTTAACTTACAGATGATGTGTGTAATTTTTTTTAATGTTAATTTTGATCTCCTATCCAGGCTTAATATGCAGTGACAACTGTAAGAAAGCCATTTTTGTATGTTGATTCACCCAAAAAGCATAAACATTGTGGCTATGTGCTGCTATCAAAGCATTACTCTGTTTGCTTTCTATGCTTTTTTAATCAGTCCAACACATCAGCACTGACTCAACCAATGGTGTGAGTTTAGGGGCGGGACTATCAGTTCTGACCAACCAATGGGAAACAGATTGAGAAACTTGTTCGAAAACAGTCATTAGTTTTAAACTGTTCTAATCATCCCTTAGTTTTGAAGAGAATTAATGTAGATTAAAGTAATGTAGAATGTAAATTAGCACCTCCATGTATAAATTCTTCATTGGAAGACTGTTTCTGCCATGGAATTTAAAAATGAAAAAAAAAAAGGTAATTGTTACTTTATATCTCACTATTTTGACTTTATTTTACTCACAATTTTGAGTTAACATCAAATAATTCAGGTTTATTTCGCATTTCTGACTTTCTTTCTTTTCAGAATTAGGTTTACGTCACAGTTCAGACATTAATTCTCACAATTTTAGGATATAAAGTCATATTGTGAGATTTAAATTTGCATTGTGAGAAATAATGTTGCATAGTGAGCTTTAAAAAGTCAGAACTGTGCGTAATTAACAACAAATGAGAAAAGTACAACACGGTGTACTTAACATACTTAATATTGAGTTGCAAGCATTACAGATTATGCAATTGAATAAAAACAAAGAAAAATATAAAACATGATTATAAATACAAAGCACAAAAAATAAATACAAAGGTAATGTACAATAAAGATATAATTGTGCGTTATGAGATGTGAATTCAGAATTGTGTGTAATAAAAAAAGCAGAACTGTGTAAATTTAAAAAGTCAGAACAGATGTAAACTCACAATTCTGAGAAATAAAGTCAGAATTATGAGGTAAATGTCACAGTTGTTCATGTTGGAAACAAGCCTCCATATAATGCTACTTAGTGAATTCCTCCATTGGGATTTATGCCTGGAAAGTGTGCAAGTGTCATTTAGCATGCACATTAGATTCTGCCATAAATCTGATGTTGTGTGCAGGCTGCGGCTTGAGCATATGATGTGTTTGCACCAAAACATTAGATACACCATGGGTGGGTTATGATGGAGCATTGATATAGTTACAATCTTTTGCAAGTTCTGCGTAGGTGAGACTGTTTGCTGACGTACAGCATGCTGTGCTGAGCTTTTTAAACCGGTATGTGCACAGAATGCATTTGGTCTTACGACGAAAAGCATGTGGGACGTGTATCATCTGTTCCATGGCCTCAAGCGAATAAATAGATCACCCTTATGCTGGATATCTGAAAGCACATACTCATGATGTTCTCAGAAATGGAATGTTCGGCATTTTGGATCCATCAGATGGATGTAGTCAGAAGAACAAAGGAACAAGACTTTTAAAAATGCTTTTATAGAGTGCAACAGAAGCTGTCCACTTTTTAAGCCATCAAAAAAAGGTATAACACTGTGTATGTAAGACCATTAATAAAGAGTGAATGACCTACAGTTGCATAAAGCATTAGAAATGGTGTAATTAAATAAAAAGCAATGGAAAATATAAAACTCATTGATTGATTGATTGATTGATTATAAATATGAAAGTAGAAAAAACCCATGCACATAACTTAAAAAGCTTCATATTAGATATTCGTCATCATATATATATATATAGTTTTTGAAAAGTTTCACGCACAGACAAAATGACCCCCACAAATTGCCATTTTTGTAGTTTACCTGGAGATGATAAGAGTATTGTTTTCAAAACATTGTTACACCTTGAAACCTGTTTTCAAAAATTTACATTTTCAGGTCCCCACAACACCTTTGTCATGTAAATGAACGACCAAAAAGCATACTAATTTTTCAGTTTTAAGTTGAAAATGGTGTGTGTAAACAATTGCGAACAATATTCACCTTTAATTTATTAAGGATTTTCACAATGGTAATGTTTTGAGCCAGCCTGCTCTTTATTCATTCGTTACTGGTCTAAAGAAGAGCTGGCTGGCTTGAAACATTGAAATTGTGGGAATGTCTTGATAAATTAATTAATGTCTTAATAAATTATTATTTGCAGTAATAGTGTTCCAACCTCTCTATTGAAGATAGTGTCAGCACACAGCTGTGTGAAGTAACGTCCAAATAACATGAATAGATAAAGTTGCAATTACAAGAATAAACACACCTTGCTCTAAACTGACACACATTCTGGGTTTCAGAAGTCTTCCCATTTCGAGGCCCCTAGCAGTCAGAGGCCCTGGCTAATGGCCCCATCCATAATATGGCCTTGACATCAAATATTGACCTTTTCATTTACCAAAGAACACATCACAAAACCAGATCCAGCTAATTAGATCCGTCTTGACAAGCTGCTGAGAGAAAAACAACAAATATTTGGATCTTGAACTGGAATCTTCTGGAATTCGAAGTTAAAAGTGATAAAAATCAATTCACATCAAACTGATTTATCAATTTTACTTCCTGAGGAACATTTGGAAACTATCAAGCCTCTTGCACATGCATAACACATTTAAGGTCCCTTTCCTTTCTGTTTTTTTTTTCACATTCCAATAATAATGGACTCCAAATTTGAAAAGGCCCACTTTTTTGGAAGTGGATGCCACCTAAATGATTCAGAAATGTCAAGTGAGTCCATGAATTATAAAAGCAACATGGGTTGTGGTGTAAATATTTCATGGTATGTGAAAGTGAGTCGGATGGGTTTGAGAAGTGGGTCCATGGGGTTTGTTGGTAATGACCAGTGAAAGAGAAGCTCAGAATGATAAGAGCAGAGATGGGAAGAGGTGTTTATCAGTTCTGGTGTGTTTCAGCTGGCCGTGCTTTACCCCACGCTGTCTTCTGGACCTTATGAGTGAGGAGATGATACTATATTGAGCCGTGTTTGTGATGCTACATTGCCTTCACACTAAGGACACATTACCCGCAGTCAGATGGAGATGAGGGAGGACGATATACTCTTATACTCTTGCTTAGTATGCATGCTTTGGATTTTTTCACCCACACAATAGAAAAATCACAAATGAGATCTTGGCTTGGGTGTTGCTTCTGCAGGCAGTATAAGGCGGTATGAAGACAAGGCATGTCTGAATTCTATGATTATTGGTCAAAAACATATATTTATACACAAACTGACCGCCAACCGCAACTTTCTGATAACTTTCCATAATCATACTGTATGTCAACAGTTGGCTCATTCTTTCTCACATCTTTCACCTTGAAAACCATGTTTTTACAAAGCTGTGATATGCATGAGACAATTCATAAGAAAGCAATAAAAAACAATGCAAAAATGCATTCTGTGTCCCTTATGAGATTTTGAGCAATACACATGTGCGTGTCAAGCGACATTTGTCTCATCTTATGTATTTATGTATGCATTAAGGTAAAAGCTGTATGTTTTATTCTGATGTGACACATTTCTGAATGAATCACAATATTCAACAAGACAAATTGTTAGGCGGGTTTTGATTTTATGCATCAAGAACTGAGTGAATCGCAATTTTCTTGTGAATGGATCATGTAAATTGGTGTTACAAACAAGAAAAGCCATTTCATAGACAGAACAAATTTTCAAAATTTGTTTGAATATTACGAAGACGTTCATGCAATGTCATGTACAATAGCGTGCTCGCATGAATCATTCACAGTAAGACCAGAAACATGGATTAAGAAAGTAAATAAGGTCAATTTTGATGTTATTCAGACTTTAACCCTGTAAAGCCTGACATATGAAATGCATCAGGCATGATCATAGTGAAAACATAGTTTTAAAGGGGTCATAGAATGCCATTTTTGTACAAGTTAATATGATTCTTTAGGGTCTAAATGAAAGGTTTGTAATATACTTTAATTAAAAATTCTCATTAGTATTGTAAGAAAACACTCATTTTACCCTGTCAAAAACAGCTCTTTTCAAATTATGCTGTTTTGTGCAGTTTCCCTTTAAATCTTCACAAGCTCTGCTGGCCCCGCC
>SCHK01075882.1:6134-21203 GCA_004124795.1 Poropuntius huangchuchieni
GTATTTGAGGGCAATTTAATAACTAGCCTACCTTATTAAATGTATGTTTTTTTTTTTTCAAATTTAACCAGTTCCTTCAATCAATCACAACACTATAGACTGTTACCAATCCTTTTTTTTTTTGCATCAACAGTCAAGACTTCACTTATTGTAATTTCAGTACAAAATGGTTATTTAAACTGGGAATAAATGTAAAGAAACACAGAAGCGCTCCATGACTTCAGTCTATATCTGTGAGTTAGTCATTTTCACAAAAACTCTCGTTATAATTACTGAAACTGTCTACAATCAATCTCTTTTCTGCAGAATGTTGTTTATGCTGATGTGATGAGAGAATTTGAGAATGCATATTCATCAGAATTCAGTCAATGAGGGCGCACAACACTGAACAACTGAACAACTCCGGAGTTCAAAACGCCTCTGATTGTATATTGCATTCATAAGCTCAACAGAAACGTGTGTGATTGGTTATAATCCACAACGTTGCAGAACGCGCTCAAAAGCAAATCTACTACCTAAATGAAATGCTGCAATTGACACTTTTTATGCATTTTACTTTACACATTTCATGTGGGCAGTCGATCTAGCTTGCTACTACAAAGTATTACTTGAATGAAATTGAATGCATAACTGAAATAAACTGGAACTTCGAATAAATTACAAGCATTGCATAAAAATTAAGTAACGAGAGGAACATCACCCAATGTAGCGAAGTAAAAGTAAAATTTTTTCGTTAGAATTGTACTTGAGTTAAAGTAAAAGTACCCATCTTTAAATCTACTCTTAAAAGTACAGATTTTCCAAAAAGTAAATATGTCTAAATGTGAAATCTAAAAATCATAAAATTTCACCATGTGCTGAGATTTTTTTGTTGTTGTTGTTGTTCTGACAAAATGAGTCGCAGTGAGCAAAAAAAAAAGAAAAGTTATTTCTATTTTCACTTTCTCCATTAAAAACCTTCAAAATGAACCTCAATTCAAGAAAAATGAAAAATCGAATGTAAAAATTTCACTACAAATAAATTGATTATTAAAACTATAAAAGCAGTTCAATCAAGAACAGCCAGTGATTCACTCTTTTCTTTTATTGTTAGATTAACATTAATGAGACAGACCGCCTATCTGTTAAGACCTACTTTAATGCACAGATCTATTATAATGTCACACATCAGATGTTTTTCCCCAACCGTACCCCAAACTAACTTTTAACTTAAGACATAACAGGTTATGTTTGGGTAAATACTTAAATACTGTAATTCGGTGTATATGTATATATTTATTCGAGATTGTGCACTGCAGAAAGCGTTTTTATGAGAGTCAGCGCGAGAAGTTAGCAGAGAAAAGGTACTCCTCTCAGAAAACATACAAATAAAGGTAATTTTAGATGTTTAATTACTATTCGGAGCATTGGGATCACTAGACGATGGCTAAAATCGGCATTTTATACTTGCATTTTATACTGCCCATGAACATTCTGACTCATTTTGCCAGCACGGGTCACAAATCCAGTATTGATCCAGTGAGTAAATTTAGAGAATTGCGGAATATGGGCCCCTGTCCCAGTCAAGTAAACAATCAATCAATCAATCAGTCAATCAATCAATCAATCAATATTATTATTATGGTAACACTTTAGTATAGAGACAAATTTTCACTATTAACTAGCTGCTTATTAGCATGTCTCTAATTAACATATTGGCTGATTATTATTACTAATTAAAGCACATATTCTGCATGACCATATTCCCTAATACTAACCAACACCTAAACTTAACAACTACCTTACTAACTATTAATAAGCAGCAAATTGAGGTAAAAGTTGTAGTAAATGGATTGTTAATGGTGAGAATTGGACCTTAAAATAAAATGTGACCATTATTTTTATTAATAAATTATTTTAGTTTAAGATTAAGCTTAGTCTCTTTCAATAATAAAGCCCTGTCTCGTTCAATAAATGTAATTCTAAATAAACAGTTTGTCTATCCAGCTTATCCCTCTGTCCACCTTTAGCTCTGCAGAAGTGCAGTGTTCTCCCCTGAGGTGCGGTCATGTTAATGCAACACCTCCTCAATGCTGCTCTGTTAGTTTCAGTGTGATGGATGAAATCCACAACAAGTGAGTGCAGCCAATGCTCTCTGGCAGGTGTCACATTCCAGGACGCTGCCATTTTTTCCCCCTCTTTGACAAACCCATCTGTCTCTCTAAAATGAAGCAATGCATCTCGTGCCTCACAGATCCCATTTATTTGTGTGTCATTACCACACAGAATGAGCTCTGTAATTTGTCAGAGGGCAGGGTGACACACTCCCTTTGTTTATTTTCATTACGGCGCCTCTGGAAATCTGAATTATTTGTAGTGAAATAAAGGTTGAGTTATTAGGGGGACATACGCTGTAACCTTGGGACCACATGTAGCTTGGCTATTTTAGTGTGTGTTCTAAAAACATCATGAAACGGCTCAGAATGGATGCTGTGGGGCTTGTGGGGAAGGGTGCTACTATAAGCATGATGTCAAAATGGTTCTCTGACCTCTCCTGATGAAAGGACGTTGTTCATGTACTCCAGGAAGGATTCATCCTTGATCTCGTTGTCAGTGAAAATAAAGCTGATGCCTTTGCCCTGTTGTCCGGCAGTCCTGTACAATCCCTTCAGGTCCTCCATCAGGTTGAGGGTGTTGTAGGAACTAAAAACACAGCATGCAAAACAGCAGTCTTTATTCCTCTGGCAGGTTTTCCCAAACTGGGTTTACTGAAAATATATTTCATGTGTGCAATAAACAAACATCAAATAATCATGAAAATGAAAATGTGATGTTAAATTATTAAAATATTAACTTAAAATCACAGTGTGTATACAAGTAAATATGTCAAACTATTTATACAATATTTATTTGTGTAGTTTTTTCTTTTAAGGAATTCAGTTAAATATATGTTGTTGTTGTTGTTGTTTTTGTATTAATTGAAATTTATGAAATAAAAAAATATATATAAAAATCATAATCATTTATCCTTTAATATGGCTATGAATCCTAGCTCATGCTCAATTTTAGATTAAATTGCACACTTTTCTTCTTGGCTTACTTCCTGGCAGCTGTGTTGCTTTTTCTGAGGATAGAAACAAATCATAATTCTACATTTTATGCATTAATATGAAATTCCTTTGTGTTACAATGTTGCCATAAAGCATTATGTTCTTAATTTACTGTCAAACTGTTAGACAAAGTTAATCTGTAAACTAAACATTTATTTAACTTTCATGCTGTAGATGCAGCATGAATTTAAATTTATTAGAAATGTATAGAAAAGAGCATTCTGAGAATCACTGGTGTTATTTCTAGGAAAAACAAATGACAAGAGGCTTAAAAGCAGCATAACAAATCCTGTCGATGCCCTTAAGAATGCCCTTTTAATTCCTGCAAGTGTTTTTTTTTTTTGTTTTGTTTTTTTTTAGCAAGTGTTTTGTGTATAGCGAGAAAGTGAACAAAACTGACATGTTGCCTTTTAACACTGTACTAAACAAAGATGGTATTGGGTGTAAAAAGACTGCCTGGATGCAGAGAATTATGAGCAGCTTGTGTTTTGAAGGCAACGATGTGAAATCCGTCTGTTTTCTCTGGGGACTTTCACATCCAATCTGAGATCAACACCAGATTCATTCATATCATTCTCAAATATAAGTGGCAATGAAAAACACTCTTCAAATATGAGTCAAACTGCCAAAGGCTTGCTACTATCATTACAAATGCAAACGAAGAAATGTGCTATGGAATTACAGGGGGCCACAGGCAAAAATATTCCATTCCACAATCAGAAAACGATTCCCTCCAGTCAAAAATAAGCCAATATAAAAAAAGAATCACTTGAAAGATGGATCCCTGCTTTTCTACAGACTTTAATGATTAGCGGATACTTCCACTTTCAAATTTACCACTGAATTATCAATTGAATTTGAAGACGAGTCTGAATTGAAAATGTCCAGTCTCATTGTCTGTCTGAATCAGCCTGATTGGATATAGGTTCTTTCCTCTTTATAGTCTGCAATAGCAGACCTGAATTGGAAAGTGAAGGCCAGAACACTCTTATACACAGATACCATCTACTGGAGCACAACTAAACTGCATTTCACCAGAAAAACAACTTTTTTATTTATATTTAATTCGAAACATCAATGGCAGGGTAATGGTCAAGACATGTTGCAAACTGGATTCAAACTAGTGTCAGTCACATGAATGCTGCGCCATGATTCAGAGAAACAGTGAAAAAAAACAACAACAACGACATAGATTAAATCCATGGCTACGGTTTGTTTAATCAGTAGTATTGGTATTATTTTAATAAGCTAATATATTTGTTTTTGTTTTCGTAATTATAGGCTTATGGTAAAAGGGAAATAAAGGAATACAAAAACACTGCTTTAACAGTGACACATGTTTATTACTGTGCTATAACTATGTTATAAACTAAGTTATTACTGTGTAATAAAAAGAGTTGCATTGTAAAGATTGTCTAGACATGTGATGATGTAGATCTACTACTCAAATAACAGGAGACAGATGAAATTTCCTCTGTCTCCCTGGAGGGGAAAAGTGAATTTGAATAAAGAGGCTATAAATTATTGAGTATGTCAAGGTGACTCACCGGGTGAGTGTAATCTGGAAAGTCTTGTAGCCAGCGATGAAAGATGCTAGTCTTGTCAGACTCTGTTTTCCAGACCCCCCTACACCGACCAGTAGGGCATTTCCCCGAGGGGTTCTGATGATCCGAGAAATCTGGGGAAAGAGTGTGCAAGAGAGAAAAGAGGGAGAGACAGATGCCACCTCATTACCATGCAAAACGTTTAAACACACACTTCACATAAAGAAACTCAGAGCACATATTTGTACTCTTCTCTAAAGTAGGACATGTGTGGGTCCTGTAATCAGCAGGTAAATTGGAATCATCTAAATTTCTTGTGAGCATTACATTTCTTTTTCTCTTTCATGCTAGAAGGACGCTAATATCTAATAGCAAGGTTATTCTTTTTAGTAGACAAATGAATTATTGAAGTCTTTTGTTCCCCCTTGAAAACATGATAACAAGTGCAGAATTATCAAACTGGCCAGCGTTCGCCCCTGATGATAACATGCTGTCAATACAGAGATACAAGAAACATTAATATTGTTAGATACTCTGTGTACCTTAACCAGATGAATCATGGCATCCCTGAAGAAGACCATATCCATGCCTGCTCCTCTGATGCTCTCGTTATAATGACTCAAAAACATGTTCAACCTCTCCATTAGACTATCAAAGGATTTGATGGGCTCATATACTTTTGGCATGTCAAAATCAGTTTCCTCTGGCTCTTCACCTGTATATAACACAATATGTCAGTCCTAGATATTTCATTTCAATTCAGAAGAGAAGCTGCCAATTAACTCTGCACCCTTTATGAAAGCAATGTTAAGAAATGTCTTTCTTGTATAAAATGAAAATCAAATGAATACAAATAATATTTGGGCATGTCCTTATTTGGTATGTTCAAAGTCCTTTTAGGGCAGTTGATAACCATCTTGATTACACCCGAAAGCAATTATTTTTTACCGATGTCATTAAAAAAACAGCAAAGAAAAGAATAATGCTACTGAAACACTAAACATTAGTGGAATTTAACATCAATGGCTCTCTTAAATTAACATTTTAGTACATTTAACACACATAGAGACTAAAAAATACTGGGTTAAATACGACCCAGCACTGAGTAAAGTATGGACAAAACCAGCAATTGGGTTGTTTTGACCCAGCGGTTAGGTTACTATCCAGAAGGTTGGGTTAAACATTTAAACAATTGCTGGTTCTGTCCATATATATATATATATATATATATATATTTTTTTTTTTTTTTTTTTTTTATATATATATATATATATATATATATATCTGTCATTGTTTTTGGATTTGGTTTTGGATTAGCTTCAGATCATTACCTGTGGCCTCAGGTGCATCTCTGAGAAAGTCCACAAAGTAGGAATCCACCCCAAGATCCACCACCATTCGTTCTTCTTCTCCAAGCTCTTCTTCCACCAGCTTGGCCAGCGTGTAGTCAAACCAGGCCACATCCTCTGGGGCAGTAAACCGGTCGGCAATCACACGTTTGCACTCATGCTTCCAAAGCCGAAGTAATACCTGGACCAATATATTATACTTTTTTTTTTTCCCTGTTTAACCATTGTATGTAGGGTTTCAGTGAAAGAGTACTGAAACCAAAAATTCTTGACATTTGTTTACATTAACATTTTATTCCATTAACAGTTAATCTGAACATATGTGTTGTTAGTAACTGTATTCATACTAAAATATAAGAGTGATAAGAGTGAAAGACTGAATGTGGTAATACTAAAAGTAGACTCATTAATGGAATTAAGGAATCTGTTAAGGAAACCATGCAAGGATGGATGGATGGCAATTAAAGTAATTCAGATCTTTCGAATTTCCATTGCTAGATGTGTGTTAAATTGCTTAATATGGTGTAATAACTGTAATTATGTAATTTCATTCAGATTGTTCACTGAGTGTCTGAATAAGAGGAGAAATACAGTTTCACTCACATCTGACGAGCTGATGACCTCTGCAGTCACGCTGAGCATTCCCTGCCAGATGCGGGAGAGGTCACGCAGGTTAAAAATGTAGTGGAAGTTGGCGGGAGTGGGCAGCATTTTAACCTTTGTCAATTGCCATAGTCTTCGGGTCAGTGGAACAAGCTTGACCACTGTGTTGCGTACTTCTTCTGAAAATCCCCGATGGGAACAGTAATGACCGGAGCCTATCACACCTGGAGCAGAAAAAGAAACATATAGCATATAGAAGTGAATGAGAGAGGATTGCGCTCAGCAGACAGGAAATTCACAAAAGTGAAGGACAGAATGAGCAAATGTGGCCTTTATGAATGACAGAATACTGAGCTGAATAAGAATGACAATAATGGCACAAATGACAATATTGCAGGCTAACCTGCATGCGAGTATGAAATATCATTTCAAAAATGGTCAATATAAAGATGCAGACCTTCAGGCAGAGAGAGAACCACTAACAGCAACCCATAGTCAGAATCAATATGCAATTACAAAATTGGTTCTGCTTAAGCAAAGCTGTTGACAACCTTGACCAAATTAAATGAGATGTGATAAATTATATTTCTCTGAGCCAAGACAAGAAGCATGTTCCACACACTTATTTTGTTTTCCTGTCTTTTATAACATATTAAAATGCATGTCTAAATAGACCATTTGACAGATTCTTTTAAAATATATATCTATGCCATCTGGCATCATACCATCTGTGAAAATTCAGCAAAGAATGGTATGTGAAATTTGAAAACATATTTTATGCATGTCCTACAGCTCTACAGTTAAAGAACTGCAAATTGGATTGTCCGTGATTGCATGTTATTGCTATAATTTTGAGAGAAGGGAGTGAAACAATTGTGCCTCAAATTGACCTTCAGATCTTTATTTTATTTATTTATTTTAAACTATGATCCTAAAATATTGGATTTTTACTGTTTTGGAAATGGCAGACAATGACACTAACCAAAGATCTTGTCTATGGAGGCATTGGAAGGAAGAGTACAGTTGAAAATAGAAAACTGTCTCTTCAGTCTCTGGGGGATGTCATTTCGTCCCCCTCCAGGGTGGATCATGGCTGCCAAGAATTGGATATCCACAATGTTGGTGAACTCTCCTGGTTTCTCCAGGTTAAAGAAGCCATTTTGTTCCATCAGCTGCCGAACTACCTCATTGGTGACCTGTGAAGAAAGTACATGGATTTTGTGAATATGTTTTTTGTTCAAACTTTGCAAACAGAGTCCACATTGAGAGAGTAGATGTTTTAGCACCAAGGAATTATGCAAATCAAGCATCTTGATTTATAATCACAGTCTATTATATCATAATTTGATAAATGACTGCAAACATGTCTAAGAGAAAATGTACACAACTGTCCCCTTATATAATGTCTCCTTAAATAATGTTTACCACCTGCTTTACAAGGGGGAAATTTGCATATAAATTCTACATAAATTGTACAAGGCAGATGCTGAATTTTGGGAATAATAAACCAATTCCAATAGAAAAGAGGATATATTTGCTCTGAATTTTTACACATTACTTCATTTTAATACTGTATGCCTGTAATAGAGATAGAGAGGGGAAAAATGCATTTTGGTGGTTAGTGAATATGGATGCAGGTATTCATCTTGAAACTATGAATGAATAATGAGGCATTTATATAGCGCTTTATTGTGTGTTTCTGTACATTCACCTGTGCTTCTTGGGAAGGAAACTTTACCACATAAAAAAGTACAAACATACAAATAGTGGTTGTTACATCCTGCAGTTAAAAGCAACTATTTAGGCAGCTTTATCATATGTAATTATGTAATCTTACCTGGTCACCCCACTCATTTATCACAGGCATATTGATGTCGTCAATAAAGATGGACATTTTCTTCCCTGCCGGAGGGCCGTAAGTGGTTCCCATTCGTTTATCTACATAACTCTCCACAGAACGCTAAAAAGTCCCAGACACCAAAACAATCATATACATGCACATATATATACAACAACTGCTCATAAATTAGGAAGCACAGATGGGATTTGGGTCAATAACGCAATAGTCAATAACGAAGCAGGGAATGTGATGGAACCATTAGCCAGGCTGAATAACCCTTAACATCTGAGCCTGGTAAATGCTATGCACACTGATGCTTTCAGGTTCTTTTGGGTTTCTTGGTGTCACATTTGGCGAAAAGACAACACTTTCTGTTAAACCTGTAAATACAATGTAATGCTGTGAGTTTACACATATTTCACACTACAATTCAAAATTGTGGTCATTAAGTTTTTTTGTTTTTATGTGTGCTTTTGGGCTGCATATATTTGATAAAAATACAATAAAAATAATGAAATATTATATATACAATTGAAAATAATAATATTCTAAATATACAATTCAAAAAAACAGTTTTCTATTTTAACATATTTTGTATTCCTGTGATGGCAAGCCTAAACTTTCAGCCGCCGTTAATCCAGTGAGTGTCAGTGTTTAGTAAAAACCAGTTAACTTAGACCTTGTGCTCAAGCTGAAAATGGTTGCATTATAATACATTTTTGTGGAAACTGTTATGCTTTTTCAGGATTCTTTGATAATTGAAAGTTCAAAAGCATATTTTAGTCTTTACTGTCACTTTTGATCAATTGAATGCATCCTTGCTGAATACAATTATTAATTTCCTACATTTTTAATTTAAAGAATATATTCATAAAAGATATTAACAAAATATTTTTCTACAAAAATGTTGTAAAATACAGTGCAGGGACTTTTAATTGTTTTTAAAATGACAATGTTTTGGATTTCAGTTGAAGTTTAGGCAGTTTAGGAGTTTTTTATGCTTTGTGTACAAATTAAAAACCAGTGACATAGTATTTTGTTATGCTACACTGTATTTATGTATTACAAGAGGCACATTACAAAAAAAAAAAAGCTACACTATTGTAAAAAGAATTGAGCTATTTTCTTGGCACTAAAATGTTACCATCATCACTACTTTTAGATAGTTAGTCCCTAACAAGTGATAATGTATTAAAACTATATTTCATTATAAATGCATTACAACACTGTGCATGTATGTGCAGACTTCATAAAAAGTGTTACCCAAATACCTGCTGATGAAGAACAAAGACAGCAAAATACTGAACATGTTTTGGGAGAAAACATTGTCTTTATGTACCTGAAACATGAGAGGTGTGGTGGCAGAAGAGAAGTTGAGACTCTTGGCAGTGTGGGACTCTGGGTCATATTTAGACAAGTAGCCTTTGATGATGACGGTTTTGGCAGTGCCCTGCTCTCCTATCAAAAGCACAGCCTGAAACACATGAAGAAAACATGAGTAGACTCCAGAGAGGGCGACCATCTGTCCTTGTGTACAGCTAATCACAGTGCTGGCAGCACAGGAAAAGTCTTGATGACAAACAAAGTAGCTGTCCATTTAAACAAGCCTCAGTTAGAGGAATCAATAATGCAGCACTATAGGGTGTCATTGTTGAGAACCTACACTTTATAATGCTTTTATAAGATCTAGAGGCTTTTGTAATATGATCTACAATTGCAGTCCAATTCTCAAAAACACAGATAACCCTAGTCCACCAAAATGATGCTTGTTCATATTTCAGAGCTGGTGCTAACGGGTGCTGGGAACTATGTATTCTAACAAACACAGCACATTGCAGTATTTTAATGCTAGTTTTGAGAACATATTTTAACATCCAAAGTAACTGAATCAGCATCTTTATCATACTATATGCTCCCAATTGTACATACCATAACACATTGCTTGTCACCATTTCTTGACAATAAGAAATATGTAACAGGCAGATACATCTGACATGAGACATTACAAAAAGCTTTATCAATATACACAAAATGATGAATGTGTCAGTGCTCTGACAGCAAATGTTCACTTCGCATGAGTTTCAGAATGAAATTAAAGTTCTGGCATCTCCCAGATTCAGCATGTTGCGTATCTTTCTTGAGAGAGAAAATGTCAATTAGCATCACTGCAGCAATTCTGTGTTGTAAATTGCTTGTTGCACCCAATATTGAATGTTAAGCAAAAGCAATATTAAATGTAATAGCAGATCGGGACAATTACCCATGCATAATGAATACATTATGGACCTTTTCCTCACATGGTTTTATCATTTATTCTGAAGACTTGGAATAAAATGCACAAAACAGTGGACGATGACTATGATTGGTTTATGGTCCACAGCTGTCCCACAGCAAACAAAATAGGCGATGATTAATTTATGACTCATAATTTATTCATTCATTCTTTTTTTTTTTTTTTGATATTTTTATGGGCTTTTTATGTATTTTTTGTAGATAGGACAGTAGAGAGAGACGACAGGAAAGTACTGGGAGGAGAGAGGGGGTGGGTTCGGCAAAGGACCTCGAGATAGGAATGGAACTCGGGTCACCGTGAGTGCAGTTGCCACTGTATGTCGACGCACTAACCACGAGGCTATTGGCGCCGACTGATTCATTCTTTAGTAAAATGATGTAATCCCTCAAAACAAGTTGGAGCAAGCTGTCATGTCACCTTGAAAAACGATGCAGTACATGCAAATCAAATAGAACTTTAAATGGCTCTCACCTTGCCCTGCTTTGCAATGGTCTGGATGAGAAAGTCAGTGCGAACATTGTCTACATTGGGCACCAGTATGGATCCATACTCTGGTGTGGAGTCAGGTGGGTAAATATATTCTTCCACTCTGGTATTCCAGTGAACCCAGTGGCCTGCAAAAGAGACAATAGCTAAATTTCCATTGTCAGCACTCTAAATAAAGCATCATGCAAGCGCCTTCATTAAAATTCCAGAACAAAAAGCCAACGTGTTCTATAATTAAACAGGGTTATTAGCCCTGGTTCTGACTCACAAGTGGAGTTTTTGGCATGAAAATGCAAGGGCTGGGAAACGTTATCTTGTTTAGACATGAATGCTGCCAATTAGGGGTCTATTTGAATTGCAAAGTGTACAACATTTTGTTGGCAAAATTTCTAAATGACCTTGTGAACCAGAGACTTTTGGGTCTAAGCTATTTTGTTATATTCTTCAGCTGTGAAAACAACAAGTCAACCTGGAATGTACTGTGGCCTACCAAAACCATCCGACAAAGACAGAATCAATTTGAAACAAAACTGTCTTGAAACTACAGACTTCAGATTCATTATTCTCCATAAGTCCAAATTCGCTTCTCTATACATAAATGTCAGAGAAACTCTGCAGAAGTTTCCATATTGATTAGTTAACTGATCTAATTAATTTAGATAAATGGACGAGCTATTGTAAACAGAACCATAACTAATCAAAGATTAATGTATTGATTGATGAATGCAAAAATAAAGCAAATTGGGGAGAAGGAGGTGTGTAAGTGTATTAGAGACCATCATTAGTGACGTAAAAGTCGAACATAGTGTCCTCGCTGTGGGGAGGGATGTTGGGAAGGTCCAGGCGAATGTTGTCATGGTGACGGAGCCATCTCTCTAACTTCATCCGATCATCCAGTTCCAATAGGGCTCCCACACTCCACATCAAAGCAAAGACATACAGACGCTCCATGTGCTCACGAGACAGCTCCCCTCCCTGCTCCTGATGGGTTACATCATCAAAGACATAATCAAAAGTCTGTCAGAGCACACAGGCCTGAATTTTTGTATTTTTTTTTTTTTTTTTTTTGCACAATAAATCAAGAGAACAGATATTATACTTGTCAAAATGTTCGGTTCATCCATTTATGGAAGCCTCATGGTCAGAACTCTCAGCACATTAACATAAACTATTCTAACTATACTACGTTCATGTTTTTTCTTCTTTTCTAATATATTTTAAAATGTAATTCATTATTGTAAGCAGTTATGCTTCTTAATGGCATTTTAATGAAATGTAATGAAAGTTTAAGAAATGTAATACAATTTTCAGGATATTTTCATGAATATAAAATTAAAAACACTGCATTTATATGAAATAGAAATGTTGTAGAAAATGTAAATCTTTACTGTTACGTAGCAGCTTAGCTAGTATGTGCAAACTACAATAATACATTAGACAACGGTGTTGTAAGCTACTTCACATGCAAGAAGTTTAGCCAATCATAACATGGGCCGGCTGCATAAACTGTTTAGACTAGTCTTAAAAATTTTGTCATCTATTTTTTTTTTTTGGGTGAATGAAACACTAAATTGTGATGTATGAAGCTTTGAATAACATTATTGTAAGTAGATTTCAGAAGGCAAATAAAAAATAAACAGAAGTGTAGACTAGACTATATCCACGTTATGATAAATATGGCTTTTTTTGTGTAATATAAAGAAAGGAAAAGATGCACCAATATGCTTTCATAAGCAAATACAGTTCAGGCCATGCAGTTAGGCATATATGTTTGTTTGTTTTTCGACAGCCTGAAGTGTTAATATTCTTCGACATTCAATTCATAACAATATTTTGACTCTGTGTTTCAGATTGCATTGTTGGGGCTTCATACACACTGTGCAAAAATAAATTACATCAAGCCAAAAGTGCTTCTGAAGGTTACGGGTCCTTTTCTATTGAGCCAGTGGGTATAATGTATATTCAGCTCATTTATAAATGGGCTGGAATTCTCACAGAATGATAGTGTGGTGACAATAGGGCTGTATAATGTGTATCTCTAACTAAATGCTTTACGAATGACACTGCAAGTGATAATGTGTGACATTTCCTGGGAACAATTCATCCTAATCATATTCATGACTTTCAGATAAGGGTAAATCTGTATGGGTCAAACATCAAAAAGACATGTACTGACTAAAATTAATCAGGAATTCATTGTATTTATATTTGTAGACGAATTTAAGCTGTTTCTGCTTATATTGCATCATATAATAAAAATAACAATAATAAGTTAACATATTTGATTTTCTTAAACTGATCAAAAATCATTAAATATTTCAATTTGATGATGACCACTGTCAAGATAAGTCACATCTCACTGCATGAAATGTAGTGGAATGGTATTATTTTGCCGTTTGTGGGAAACAAGGTTGCTAGGTGCTAGGAGTGTAAAGGGTTTGGGGTTATATAAAAATATTATAGGATATAGTGCCAAAAGGTCATAACTGCAGTCTGCTACGTAGTTTGTGACCCCTGGTATATACTGTATGCAATAAACCACAGAACTACAGCTCTGTTCTTTAATGACAGAAGCAGAAGTTGAAAACACTTATTTTTGATTGGCAAGTTAGTAGGCAGTCTTTCATTGTTGCAAAATCTGGGTTAATGAGGACTACAGCAGTTCAATCATAACCTTGGGCTGAATGAGTCCTTGCAGCATGTTTATGCACTGCATGATGATGAAGGCCTCCAGCATGTCCATTTTATACTGCAAAGACTGGACGCTGAACCGATAGAGCTCAGGAAAAGACGAGGAGAAGAGCTCCCTCAGGACCACCCCTTCCTGAGGGGAACGATTCTTCAGCCAGCCCTAAAAGCACACACACAAACACACTAATGAAAAACCTGTTAGGAAGGACACACACAGAGTGGGAGACAGACATCCGCACACAGAAATTAAATGAACGATCCTTTAGAGCTCAAAAATAGTTTGTCCTTCTTCTCTGTCTTTTTCTGGCTCTCCCTCATTTGCTCTTCATCCATTGAACAGTTGAACACTTTGAAGTCTGTTATAAAGACAGAAAGAAATGCCTTGGGGATTTTAGACTCCATTAATTCAGAGTGGAGTATAAGAAATAACTAGCAGAACCACCGGTTTCTACATTCAGGGTTCTGCAGATGTCTTTCTTCACTTCCATGATGCAATTGTGGAGGGACATATTTGCAGATTTTTGTCCGTCCACTGAAAGTCCATTTCACCCGGAACTTTGATGCTTTCATCACTTTTTTGATACATTCAAATCTAGTGATTTAATATAAGTTCTAAAGGCATTATGATGAAACCAATGACCGAAAGCTTTATGGGTTTGGATTGACATGAGGGTGAGTAAATGATGAGAGAATTTACATTTTTGGCTACACTAACCATTTAGGTGAAACACAGAACAGAATAGAAAAGTTCAGGCTAGGGACAGGTTTGGTATGGTTAGAGGTAAGGTCAACAATGTAATTATAGATGTAACAACATAAATTAATTGCAAATGTAATTACAGGGCAGTATCTTCAAATATAAGTACACTGTAAAAACACAATAAATACATTATATCAAATGACGTATCATATGCAATATATGGTAACACTTTATAATAACTGCACACTATGAATCATTAGTTAAGCATTATTAAACTGTCAGTTCATCCTTTATAAAGCATTGTTCCAACATTAATGGTCATTAGTAAGCAGTTTATAAATACAGCTATAAATGCCTTGTTTTTGATTTATAAACATATCTATTACAAAGGAGATTTAAAGGCTCAGTTAACTTCCTAAAATAAACAAATAAGCAAAAACAACACAGAGGAATACAGAACTCAGAGATATTTAT
>SCHK01075888.1:0-18453 GCA_004124795.1 Poropuntius huangchuchieni
TATTTACCAGGCAGTCAATAGGACAGTTACAAGCCTCCTGGTTTTCATCAAAAATATCTTAAATTGTGTTCTGAGGACCAACAAAGCTTTTACAGGTTTGGAACGACATGGGGGTAAGTGATTAATGACTAAATTTTCATTTTGGGGTGAAGTATCCCTTTAATTTTAAAAAAAGAAAGAAATATCACCATAAATGTAGCCCATTTAATCCGTGTGCTTATTTTGGAGTCATAAGGTAGGTTTTTTGTGAGGAACAAATGTTGTTATTAAGCACAATTTTCATCTTTTTTTGAATTGGTGGTTGATGCGGATTTTGTGCCCCCTGCTGGACTGTAGTGTCTAAGTTTAGGCCACATCTAGTTACTGCCTGCTGGTAGATGGTGTAACTGCACCATATTTTTTTTTACACACACAAAAAAAGTTGATGCATTTTACTTATGTAGGCCTATTTATTTATTTATTTACATACATATACACATATTTTGGAGGACTAAAAAGTAAACAAATATTATATTCAATCAGTTGAATGAGAGCTGATAAATGTGTTTAAGTGATATTCATTGTGGTCTGGTGAAGGTGAGTCAACGTTCAAACAGCTGGGCAGAACATTAACTCCTGAGTCTCCTGAGTGCCTTGAGTCTTACTTATTTCAATCCACACATCATTCAGAGCAGTAACACAAGCATGACTCACATAAACACTACATTTTCATCTAATTCTTTTTACGTCAGTTAGAATATATTGCTTTATTTAAAGAGTCTGCAGAGCAACTAAAATCAGAAATGTATGGGAACTGACATAGTAAAGCACAGTATGATTAGTTACTTTTAACTACTGCACATTACTGTCCATTCCATTACAACCAAGATTAAAATGCTTTGCCAGAGGAACAGAGCAGGCAGAAAGATGTTCTTTACACTTTGCTTTTTCCTGGTCTTATTTTCATGTCAGAAAAGTTGAATATCACATACATATTATAAAAGGGAACACACCACAACAAACAATAGTGCCATGTTTTGGTACATTTCAACTTCCTTTCCCAAGATGTTTTTTTCTTTTTTCTTTCCACAATAAGCTGTTGATAAAAAATAGTTTTCACCTCATTTAGTTTCCATTGAATACCTGATTTTCTAATTCAGTTCCTCTGTTTATTTACTTCCTTTGATTTCCTGTGCGGCTAATAATGAAGACGCAGGAGAGCAGGAGGTCTGAAGCAGTGACTGCTGCTGTCACCAGCTCCAGTGGAAACACAGACCCCTGCTTCCCCCTCGAATGACCCAGATACGAGCTTTCAACTGCTGGCCGAGGGGAGAGGAGGGCTGCTGCTCTGGGAGGACGTCCCACAATCTGCTGAGTGAGCCAAAGGCCCGACCAGAACTTGAGATAGGGAAAGGTATGGATGTGGGGAATTCATTTGTACTATTTGACAGACAATATAAACTTTCATCTGATAAATAAAGATGCTGATTATAGAGTTACATTCGTGTCTTATCCCCTAATCAGTGACCATGATTTTGCAGGTAGTTCAACATATTTGCTCTGTTCCAAAACCCAGAGCTGTCTTTTTGTCTTTCTTCTTCCTACATAGACAGCTTCCTAACTGTAACAGTAATATATACACATATATAAATAATACCATTTATGAATAAAAATAAAAATCAGAAATATGCATAGCACATACTGTATATGTATTTATAATTGCAATTGAGTATTTATTTATCTTTTATTTTTTTTATTTTTTGGATCAGCTGATCATGTTTGATTTAGCAAAATCATATCGAGCTTTTTCCGCCCAGTGCTTCCACCGAGAGTTACTGAGGGTCACTGAGATCATTTTTTTAAAAAAACAAAACAGAAACATTTAAAAAAATATTTCCTCTGACCTCGATGCTTGGAAATAATTCTATCTGTTGGATGTACAAGGACAGAGCAGAGGAGGTTTTGCTGGCATGAATAGCACCAGTAGAACATGTTGTGTTGTTATTGACACTCAATGGCACAATATGCTGTTTTTAAAGATAGAAACCATGAACTCTTGATCTTAAATATTTCTTTATCTGCTCTGATGTGAAACCAACCAGACCGAGGAGGTCGTATAGTGACCTTTCTAAGAAACAGCATCTGCTAAAATCGTTACAGCAAATGAATAATCTGCAACATGAAAGCCCTCCCTCAACAGTCGTTCAAACGCACCAAACCCTATACATCAGAAACTGACATTAGACTCAATAACCATCGGGGAATGGAGGAGTACAGTTGCGTGCCTCTAGTTCTCCATCATTTGTCAAGTTCTCTGGAGATGAATTAGCTGTGCACTCTTTGTATTTCTTAGTGCAGCCCCTTCAAAAGCTGATCACCTATAAGCTTCAAGCGTGCAAGGCTGAGCTTTGATGGAAAGTCCGGCTTACTGAGAAAGAGAGAAAGCTCTCTGATCTTCGCTAGCAAGGCCCCAGTGGAGAATTAGATTTCAATCTGACAGGGAGGGAAAACAACATTTACGAAACAAAAGTTTAGAATAATTTGGGTGGAAAAGCAGAGCCCGACGGCCGGGCTCCTCGGAGCAATTTCCTGGTTCTCCATCACTCAGTCCAGCTTGCCGATCAAAGCCACACATCCAGATGCCTTGTGTTGAGTTTAAAGACAGAACTTCATTAATCAAGAATCAGCCAATAGTACATTTTGAAATATTTGGAAAACATGTTATTCCAGTCAACAAAACCACTGATGTATTTCTCTAAAGTGGCTTTTAGGGACTCTACATTAGAAATGACTAATGTGCTAGTCAGAATTCTGATCTTGCGAGCAATATGAAGCCTGAGAACTGTAAATTATATTTCTCTAGATCTAGATCATGGTCAAAGCTTGACTACAGTATTTGAAGTTTACAGCCCGTGTCCAGAGTCTGATAATGTCCATATGGACGACCCTTTTTTCTTGGAAGCTTCAATGTCCTACATTTCTATCCTGCGGTACATGTAATACATTCATTTATTGTAATTAATTATAAGAGAATTATACAATATTTTTTTAAAGGACTACACCAACATAGATTACCTCAAGTTTACAGATATGTAGCAAAAGCCACACATTTCCAATTCCAACACTATTGGTATTCTTAGGACCTTGAGCGAAGCTGATTTCATTGACCTTACTAGACTGTATTTCACTGTTCCCATCATTAGTCAGTGAAACAGCCAGAGTGGTAAAGGCAAAGACAGGCACACTATAAAGCAGAGAGGAAGCTGAGGTAGAGAAATAGTTAAATGGATGCAACTGGGTGGTTGTATGAGGTGGAGGGATGAAGGGAACTTTAGGGGGTGGAACAGTAAGGAACTTCAAAGCTTTGATGTTGTGAGCCCCTAAATGAAGGCGACTGAAGGTCCGTGCTAATGGGAGCCCATGGGGAGATGAGAGAAACTGTAGCAGACATAACTGGAAAGAGAAAGCGAGAGCGAGTTTGTATGTGTTTTATGACTGAATGTGTTGATATTTAATAGAGTCAAAGGTTCTATTGATGGACTTCTTTTGTTGTCAGTGGAGGTTATGTCCTGGTCTGGTATTTGTAATATCAGTTGCATGTGTGTGAGCATGTTGAGCAATGAGTTTTCTACTCATTTATCAATCCCATAAGCTTTTGCTCTTGTAACCTCAAAACTCAAGACTCATCGTAAAACATCAAACTAATGTTCCTCTTGGATCCACCTTGAAATGTTCAACACCACACCAACCCAATATGTTAACAATCCTTTATTAAATAATCATAATAACAATAATCATCATCATAAAAAGCACATTTTCTGTACAAAGTGTCCAAAGAGAGACCGGAATTCTACCCAGTGCTGTGATTCTCAAGTATTTTGAGTGTTTAAGACAGACGAACGCTCCAAAGCAGTCTTTTTCAGGTCCAGAGCCGAGGCTGGAACAGAGTAGCTCCAAGGCACTTGCAAAAGTCCAGGGGTCCAGTAGCAAGAGTCTTCAAGAAGATAAGAAGTATGTGTATGGATCAAGCAGGGTTCAGTAGAAACATCTAGGCTCACCTATCAGTGCCTCAAAACTCCATATCAAAGATCCCAGACTCTCATAACGTGTCTTATTCTGCAGAAGTGTAGTGTGCTTTGGGTGCATTTATTTCCACCAACTCCAACAATGCATTTTTGAGCATGTATGAGGGTAAGAAATCCCATCTGAGCAAGTAGGTAAAGATTTACGGCATCTGTCTTCCACCTTTTTCTAGTCTTTGAAAACCACAGGGGAGCAGATTTACAACCAAATCTGTCTCCTGTTAACATAAAGCCTAAGCATGGAAACATAAAACTGAGTAAAAGAGAGAAAAATATCAATTGGGAATGAAACAGAGGAAAGAACTGCTGTATGATGTACATTTGAAAGCATTGGTGTTCCTCAAGCCTCCGTGTTAGGTCCTACATTGTTTGCACCTAACCTAAAAGAAGTGGGGGTTTTTAAAGGTGAATTAATGTTGGTCACCACTGACAGGTTTTGTAACACTCATCTAGGCATCCCAAAAATTATTTCAAGAAAATATATTAAATATTTCTGTATACACTTTTTTTTTCTTTTTTTTTTTTTTACTTCAAATCAATCCAAATCTAAACTATTTTACCTCTTACAGACCCTTTAAATGTTAATTTTGAGGTGTAAAAATATCTGTTTGACCCAAGAGCCAAGACATACTGCACCGATAGATTTTAGTATTTTTTCTTTAAATACAAGCAGTGGACCTGAATCTCTCTGAGCCAATAAACGTAGCATTATTTAATGCCCAGAGTAAAAATAAGAGAAATTGTATTTCAAACCCATCCTTCAGTATCTGTCAGCCTTTCAACCCTTATTTCACATTATTTAATGCCTGTTTGCTAGCTCAAAGCTCACACTTTAGCTTTTCAGTCTTGTCTCCCAGTTACAGCAATCCATAGGTTGCACTGACAAAATCCTCAGTCGTTTTAAACAAGCGTGGTGCCTTTTTTTTCAAAACACAATCCACAAAACACACTTTGCCGAAAACTAAATCTAAGAACCCTCAATCTGTCTTACTTTTCCATTTCCAAACTGTCAGACTGACAAGAGAAAGAAAATGGCTGGCTGAAAGCAATGGGTTGTAAACACACAATAATAATGACGTATAATCACCCTGGGCTACTGAACTTCTCTGCGAGGAAAAACAATAAAGCAACATTAAACCCATCAAAGCCTTTAAAAACAATGCACCACATCCTAGGCCACAAAATGTTCTTTTGGGAATGATGGTGGGCAGACGTTTGTGGCTCTAAAGTCCAGCCACAGATCTCCCATTTTAAAAACTAGACCTCTTAGAAATCTAAACTGATATACTCTCATCTTTTTGGAATAGGAGAACATTGATATGTATCGACATGTATTTTGAGGCTGAGCCCTGGAAAGGGTTTCAATCCTTGTGGCACCAAACTCTCCACTTTTGATGTAATCCAGTGAAAGACGAGGAAGTCCTTGGCAGCAGCGTTATAGCTGAATAAGCACAACTGCTTGGAAAATAAGCTCCAGGAGAAGTTCAGTCTAGGAGCTCTCCAGCTGAGATGGACATGCATTCCAGGAATACTAAGAGATGAGGCTCGTCTCTTCAAAGAGTCAAATCGGGTTACTTTGAGGTCATTTTAGGATACTTGATATCTCCCCATCTGTTCTCCTCAAGCCTCGGAGCAGCAGCGCTGTTGGTTAAGCTTTACTTTGTGCTTAATCCCATCATACAGCTCGAAGTTGTAGTTCTCCAAAGTGGTAGACGAGCGTGACGTCAAGCCGCCATACGAGCAGGTGCAGTAAAGAAGGAGACCAGCGCACACGGCACCTAGAAGAACGCCCAGAGAGCTCATGACGATGATGGTCAGGAGAATGGGGTCCAGAGAATACAGCCAAGTATTGTCTTTATCGACCACATGTGTCACCGGAGGCTCTGATGGCGTTTCGGATGTGCTCCACTCTGGAAACTGGAAACCTACAACAACAAGAGGAAGGGAGATCACATAAAGAGGACGTTTTTGACAATGCACATAAACTTTTTTGTTTTTGGACTTAATACAATGGTAATATCATGGTAGTCTTTGAAGGAGTATGATCTCCCCCAAAAAATATTGATGGTATTAGATGGTAGCCTTCCTAAAAAAGTACTGTACCATGGTACAGTGAAGCATCAGACTGTACTATTTTATACCATGATACAGAAAATCAGTTACCATGGTTTTAAATGGTAAACCATACCTACTTTTCAGTAAAACCACAGTACTAACATGGCAAACATTTATTTAAGTGAAAAGGCACATGTCCAAAAATCACAGGACTAACAGGTAAAAAAAAAACAGTTTTGTAAATGAAAAAGTACCATGGTAAAACCATGGTTTTTGTGTTAAGATCATGGTATTCTTTAAAAGAATGTAATCTCCCACAAAATGTATAGTGATTGTATCAGATAGTAGAGTTACAAAAAGTACAGTGTTGACGGTACAGTGGTACAATGATAGCATTATATGGTAATACCATGGTACTTTGAGATACCATGCTATTGAAATTCATGTACCACATTTTGTACAGTAAACCATGGTGCTTTCAAGAATACTACAGTATGACACATGTAATAAAACAATGGTATTGCCAAGTGAAAAAGGACAATGGTATTAACATGTTTACAGTGTATTCTTTGAAGTATTTTGGAGTAAATACCATGGTACTCCAAATTACTTGAAAGAATACCATGGCATAACCTTGATATATTAATACAGTAATCAGTTAAATTAATGTATTTATACAACATGGTTTTGTAAGAATGTTTTGTTCAACACTACAGCCTTTGAAGGCTAAACAGAAGTTTTTGTGTTTGTTTTCCAACACATTCTATGGAGGAAGATACAGATAACTAACTAATGGCCTGGTCTGTGGGAGAATACTGTCGGCATGGTTGTTTTCAGCTGACAAAACTAAGCCGTAAACTCTTTTGTGGCACCCTGTGCCTTGCTAGCGGTTGCATTAGGCTTAATTAGGCTGCTTTTGACAGCGAGCTGATGCCAAAACTCGCACCAGCTGAGCTGCTTTTGCACTTTGACTGATATCTGTTGCTTTTTGTTAAAGCTTTTGCCCTTTTAGTTTCAACAAATGGCTTCTGAGGTGATTGACAGCTTGTGTAGAGTGTAAGCTAAACACAGACTTCATTACATTGTATTAGAGTAGGGGGAAAATGAGAAAAAGATGGAAGACATCGATAAAGGAAGTCAGGGAGAGTGAAAGAAAGACTGACGGAGGGGGGTGACAGTCTATAAGGATGAACAGATTTCGGTTGGGTAATTAACTTGTCCTTGTCTTTTTTATTTATTTATTTAAGAGCCAAAACAAAGACATCTTTATGAGTTAGATGGATTCCAACTGTGTGATACCGGGAAGGGAAGGGCGGAAAGTCTGATAACCGGAGATGTTTTTTGTTTTTTTTTGCTTTTCTGCAGAAATGCGGGGTGAGGGCAATGCGAGTATGAGCAAACACGTACATACCCACACAAACACACTGTAGAATGTCAGCTCAAACCATAAAAGCATATGCACTGTGGAGCTCCACAGTTTGTGCCAAAAAATAATGAAATAGGATGCAGTATTCGCAACCCAGTTAATTACATGGTGTATTTTCAAATAAATAATGCACATAGACAAATCATTCATAATAAGACCAGACAAAATACATTATTGAAGAAATTATGGTGAATTTTTTATTTAATGTTCACTTAAAATATGTCCAAACCATCTGTTTTTGACTAATCTCAAAACTTTGAGGGGGAAAAAAAAACAATAGATGAAAGATTTCTCATTCCTGGTTCCATTTCTTTGAACTTGCCAGGAAGCAGTCATATATTGCATGTATGTAATAGTGGGAACTAACCTGCATTTATGTGGTCCTTCCCAGTGAAGAGACGCCCATTTCCAACCGCTGGTTTTTTAACTGTGGACAGAAATGTAAATATTGTATTGAAATATATAATATGACACAAAAGAATGTGTTTTGTGGTCAAAAAGTGCACAACATTATTTATAATATAATATAAATATATATATATATACATTAATGAATATAAGTGTGCATTCTTGAATTAACAAACTTCAGTACACAACAGGGCATTAGAGTCATCTTGACATCATAACATTTGATTATTCAGAATTCAGACAACTACAGTAGCTATAAACATGTCAGCAATACACTGTAACTAACTTCAACAAACTTGCTAATTTACACTAATTGCTGCTATAATACAATAACCTGTAAAACAGTGTTTGCATTCATATACTTGTGTAGAGTATCGGGTCTTGGATTGACAGAGATCTAAATAAGTATATTTTGAGACTTGAGGCTAAGAAATAAATTATTAAAGGGTCGCAAGATATGAAACATAATTACAGAGTACAGAGAATAACATCATGTGACCTACATAATTACTAATTGAAGCACACCAGCATTTAAACATTAAGGGAACACACAAATATAGCAGCAAAAATAGGCCAATGTCTATTGTTGCTGCTCTGATATAAATAGATATAAAAAGAAGTGAGGATTAGAAAAATAAGATTTTATTGTCACATTTTAAAAGCAGGTTTTCAAGACACAAATTCATCAAGCAAAAATATTCTGTTCACATTCGCATTTTAAACAATTTACTAATTTCAAAGTTGAGGTATAGGCTGACCACAGTTAGAAGGTACTTTCATAAAGCAAAGTGCATTATCATCATCATCCTCATTATTATGATTAAATTCATAGTCCGTATCAGAAGCATCACCACCACCTAAGTTAGCTTTGCGGTGCAATAAAAGGCCCATAACTTTCAAATGGCTTTATGGATCAGGTCGCTTTGTTCCAAAAATGTCCGAGTCAGAGCCCGCTGTGTCTAAAAGCAGAGAAATCAATGTGAGAGCTCACGCACCACGGATGTGAAGGCGGTAGCCTGACTGGATCCATTGTGAGCGATCTATTCCACCCAACTCCCCACCTCCGAGGAGAACGCTGTTGACTGTTCGACAACCCCTGAGATGCCCGTGTCCAAAAGTACAGTTAGCATGAGTCATTCAGATCCGAGCAGACATCAGCAGGGGTGTGAACATCAACCTCAATCCTCCGCTCTTTGAAAAATAGACTGTTTTTGCTCTATTAGAAGCTTCTCGGTTCAGTATACGTGATGCATTTAAGAGCACGAGAAGAATGGCTGTTTGGCATCACGCCTCGCTGGGTGACGTGTTGACGGCGTTCTCGAGAGAGCGCTCGCGCTCATTAATGTGGTTTCCCGAGTCGACGAGAGACACGGGGCGGGAGACGGAACGCCTTTAGCAGCTTTAATAAATGGTATCTGGTCCATTAACTAATTAAAAAATATTAAGAGTGAAGAAAGAAGGGGGGGACACGGTTTAGGGAAGAAAAGAGCGATAAAGTGGCTGCTTTAAAAGCACATTGCATGACGGTGCCAAAACATCTCTTACCACCTCACAGCAGGAAATGGCATTAAAAAGCCCCTCAGGAGCCAAGGGTCTTTATCCTTTTATTTCCATTTTGAACAGCTCTATACTTCGTATATCGACATGAAGACCTTTTGAAATGTTTTTCTAGATCCGCTGAATGTTCTCAAAGGCATAGTTCACATGAAAACGATAATTCGGTCATCATTTATTCAAGTCGTTCCAAACCTGCACGCCTTTCTTTCAAATGTGAAAGACAAAAGGAAAGGTTTACACTATTTCTATAAAATGAATGCCAAACCGATGCCATTTGCTGTCAAATTTGCCACCGCATTTGGTTATACGCCAATGCAAATGAGATTTGAGCAAATAATGACTTTACATATCTCTATACATTTATGATATATGTTGACGTCATTTTCACTTACATAAAGGTGCAGCATGAACATTCTTGAACACATTTCCTTTTGTCTTACACAGAAAAAAGGAAGTCATAGCAGTCTGAAATAACACTGCAGTAAGTGTTCATTTTGGGAAGACCTATTCCTTTAAAACAGTTACCGCTTTGGACATTTGTACTAAGGTAATACCTTGGAGCAGCATTTCAATACTACACGATAATCAAATGGTACTGCCGCAGTATGTTCGTGACACTCCCTGTCACGATCCTAATAACCTATAAAACCGAATGACAACTCAATTCAATAAATGATTCAACATGGCTATGAAAAAGCATATGGCAATCTTGGACAGCCTTCACTGCTAATCACTCCTGAAGCTTCATGATGCTTCAGTGAACCAAAATTGCTACCAGGTGTTGATATCTGCTCAAGTTCTCTCCCACCCCAGCGCTCAGTGCTTCCTCATAGCATGGAGACGGAGAAAGGAAACAGCTGTCTTTGTTTATGGGACTTGTTTTTAGAGCCTCCACACCAGCAAGCGTTTGCTCAGAATAACATACGCCAACACAGTTTTGGGAGATCTTTGGGAAAAAAATGTGAGAAATGCGAGATAGGAAGGAATAACCTAGATACTGCCACAGAGAACACAGAAACAAACACAAAACATGAAGACTCCCTTGCTTAATCCCTCTTTCCCATAATTCTCTTATCTCATTGGTGGCGCCATCCCTTCATTTAAGTTGAGCACATCGTTGATATAAAACCATGCCTAATAACATGTTTAAAGTCAACATGAAAGAACACTTGCAATGCATTTTTGTTCCATAATGAAAAAAAAAAGTTAAATGGGACTTATTCAGTGAGAACTGATTGGATGGCGTTTTATACCAGGATAGAGTCTGAATGTGAGTTTACACAACATTCTTGCTACTACTTTCAATAAGGCTTTTTAATTGTGAATCCCAATGTCAATGCTTATTAGTCAAATCTGTTTTTGTTTGTAATTACCGCACTTTTTATTACATTATTGACAACTGGCATTGATCTATGTGGTAAGGTTTTAGGAAAGGCTGTATTACCTACAAAACAAGTGTTGCCAATAACAATAACCAGTAATTGGTATCATTAAGTTACATCAGTGGAAAAAAGAACCTCACTGTACAAGCATTTTTCCCTTTGTAATAACAATGCATTGATCAACTGTTCACAATAAGACCAAGAAGATATATTAAGAGACTCAATTTTGATTTCATGTTGACTTTAAAGGCAGTGTTCATTGTGACAGCATATGTTTATATCATCTTAGGTGGACTCTTCCATTTATCAGACTAAACTCAAGTTGTTTACATGCAAAAACCTTTTAAGCAATACTTCACCTTCCCTTATTACTAATTAAATCATGCTTGCGTTGTATTCAAAAAGTGCTAAGAAGCACATTCTCAGTAATGGAGCCTCCGCCCGTATGCTTTAATTTATCAGAAAGCTTCATGTTCTCTCTTTCGCCAAACGTCTGTTCCCATGTCCTGCTATAATAAGGTAAAGTACTCGTAATCAATCTCAGGGACTAGTCAAAGTGCAAACATTGTGGCATGTCCACAACGGCTCTGAACTCGCCGATGTTCTGACCTTGTCCAATCACATTGATTTAACGTAAGTACAGCACACTGGATCAAAGTCAGTCCAGGATCGGTGATTAAGGTCACTGGATAACACGTCCTCTCGGCTTGGCGTTCATCAAGAGGCTGGATACAGATTCGCTCTTGGAGAAGTTCCCTCCAGATGAGTACGAGCTGGCTAGATGTCGTAAACAAGCTGAGCACGCTAGTAAGACAGGGTCGTCGGTATCCAAGAAAGAAAAGAACACGAACAGAACGAGGAAACAGAAAAATTGAAGTGTTGGGTTCATCTGGATGCATTCGAATCCAAGCATCTGAGAGCGTTCTTTGAGGTTCTCCTCCAACTCTTCAGTCTGAGATCTGCTTTTTATCAAGGACTTCCTTCACAAAGTCAGCATTTGCAGGCAAACCTCTAAACCTTCAGTCCAGGTGTTCACCAGTAGGAATTCCCATCGCCCTTCTCAACCCATACAGTCAACTTGGGTGTCACCCCAGCCCTGTGCATGCCGCCGTTTGGGTAATGTGCAGTGTGGGGGCTGTAGTAGGCCATTGTGGGTTGGTTCCTCCTGGCCGTAAGATGGCGACAGCTAATGGCCATGACAATGACAATGAGCAGGAACAAGATGGCTCCTCCACCAGCCATTATGTAATACCAGTTGGGCAAAACGGGTGGTACTGACAGCGTATCTATTGTTGGCTCACTCTTGCCTGGTAGGGCTCCCCCTGGTGGAGAGATATACAAACTGTGAAACACGCCACACTACTGCTAGGTTAAATTCAAACACACTAATGCCATGAGAGATGCTGCATTGACTGTTTTGGCATAAGCTTCATGCTCCATGTTTCACTGTTCGAAATCACCATGACATAACCTCTCTCCAGTAGAAGAATAGTTGTTGAGGGATCTACGTTCGGTTTGCATAGAGGCATGTACAGTGAAACAATGGGAGCGAATGCAGTGCTGTTATGTAACGTGCTTTCAAATAGGCACCTGAGTCAGACTCCAAGCATGTTGCAAATAAAGACTGCCCCGCTCTAGTCCTGGGGAGTGGGAATGCCGTACTATAAATCAAACTGGATTTTTTTTGCATGCTGGATTTTGGGACAAGTCTCTCTCCAGGACTACTCAAAGGGCAGGTGGATACATGACTACAAGTGCTGGTAGTTCTCCAAACCGTTATGTCTTAGGGGTACATTGGGGCTGCATTCAAAACAAGAGGCTGTTTTGCCAAGCAGAGGCACATGCATTCTGTTCTCCCTCAGCTCGGTCTTCTGGTTCTTGAAGAACGCTGACAGATAACTGATGACGGCAGGAGTTTTTTTTTAATAGGGCTGGGCATTGCCAACTTCGTCAATACATCGTGATGCGCCACTATATCAGAAATAGATCGCAACTAGGATTGAGAGAGAGACCCAATGTGACTGTGTGAAAGACTGATGATGTGGAATCTTTTTTTGTATCGTTTGCTTCAATTCTGTCAACACGCCACCTTTTTAATTATTACGACATGCATTTATGTGTAACTTCCATCACTCTGGCATTTCTATTCAATTTTCTTTATCAGTAATTCAATTTAGTGGCTGAAAAGTGCAAAAAAAAACGTTTAACTTTGGCATCACTTTGATGTTTTCAGTTTTAGTTTCGTTTTTTAAACTGAAAATTTATAATGACTACTTTGATGATCACTGATTATCGTAAACTGAATTATAAGAACGTATATAAATGCACACATAACTAACTAAAAAATAAAAAGTTAAATAAATAATAAAGGTAAAAAATTAAATAAATTAACATTGAAAAATAGTAATAAATAAATAAAGTTAAAAAGTAAATAAAATAAAATAAAATAAATTACAGATTCCAATACCTTGGGGAAAATGTCACTATAGATTTAATTCAATTTGTCAGTTAAATTACAACCAATAAACCACCTAGTATAACACTCCAAGACTTGTAATAGGCAAATTTTCACACCAACCACAAAGCTACTGGATGAGTTCAGCTGCTCTAGAAAGCCAACGTGAAGCGCCGCATGTTGACTTTAAATTGAAACAGCTTTGAGCAATTTCTGACACACTGAAAATAAAAACAACCCTACATCTCGACGAAAACAACCAAAATAGTAACAAATATTACGATCACACAACAAGTGGAAGCAGAGGTTCTTGTCAGCTCTGCTTTGTCTATCTCACAGATTAGTAAGCACCGTGTGAGAAGCGAACATTCGAGAAAAGAATGACACCAAAAAAAAAAAAACAGTTCTCCAGGGACTCCAACGAGACATACCCTGAGTCTCTGATGCAATGCTGCCATCTGAGCAGAACCCGGCACAGGCAGACATCTTGTTATGCTATATTCAGCCACGGAGCATGACTGAGCCACTCATTAGGGAGAGCGACTTGGCTCTGCCTGTGTCTTTTATTGACATTCATTTCACAAAAGGAAGTGGAGGTGCTAATATGCCGGTAGCTTGTTTGGGTATTCTTGCCAATGCAAGAATCCAAGTTTTTTAAAAAATACAATTTTGTAATAAAAAGAAATGGAGTGCCAAATATAAAAACCATTATACTGCTTCGGTGTCCAGTGTTGGACTGCAGTCCATGTCTATGTGTCCATACACATTGACAAATACTCTGTTCTCGAGGGATCCTACACCTTTCTCGCAATTCCCATGCCTTTTCTTGTCATTTGTGATTACGGATAAGGATTTTTCATTAGAAAAATCATTAGACTGATGATTTGATTTGTTCTGTCAGGTACCAATTTTTAAAATGAACGCATTCTAGAAGCATAAAGGTGACTGCTTTTCTTCAACGGTTCTATAAGGAGGTAATTTATAGCTGTCCATGTTATGTCTAAAATACATTGTTGACACAAGGATCAGCAGAGCGCAGGATCAGCTATTCATAAAAATAAAACGTGCATTTTAGAGTTCAAATGTCTCCAGTAAAACAAAAACAGGCATGCATTTACATATGAAACTATTTTTCTTTTTCTTTTTTTTCCTAGCATCATTTGCCATCCAAAATGAGTCACAAAAGAGTTCATTTAGCAGATATAGACTTTGAATATAGTATCAATTTCTTTAAAAATATTTGGTAACACTTTAGTTTAGGGACCAGTTTTCACTATTAACTAGTTGCTTATTAGCATACACATTACTAGCATACTGGCTGTTTATTAGTACTTATAAAGCACATACCAATGCCTTATATTTTAGAAAGCATTTTACATCCCTTAATCTTACCCCAATACTTCAATTTACTAACTATTATTAAGCAGAAAAATTAGAAGTTTATTGAGGCAGTAGTCAAAGTTAATAGTTAAAAGTGAGAATTGGTCCACAAACTAAAGTCTGACCAAATGGTTAAACCCTAAAATACGTCCAAGGTTTCCATAGGAATGCACAAGTGTTAGCATGGCTGAATGGAGAAGATGGCTCAAAAATAGACTGGCAGGATACCCATCTGGTTTGGACTGCTACGAATAGCCAATGACATCAAACGATACATTGACACCTCGATGAGATTTGAGAGCTATGACAGAAGGGATGATGTTCAGGGAATAATGACTGGAATATTTCATGCAAGAAAGAAAGCCGTACAATTTTGAAGCGACATGAAGGTGAATTTTCTGTTATTTCTGAGGAACTATTCCTTGAATGCCAAATTGTGTCACATTGTGGCAGATCAGCTTAATGGGTTCAGCAGCCTGACAGCCCATGTTTAAGCATCTTTCCCAACTGGGACCTTAAATACGTCAAAAACGGATTGGTCACCTCAAATAACTGACCCAACCCCAGGCTCCTCAACTCACTGCATAAATACCGCATGCTAGGAAGTAAAACGAACCCTAGATCATCGCTGTAAACAATAACTGCTGAGCAGGGCAGAGAGCAGGAAGTGCAAACATTCACACCCGAGGCAGAGAGTTTAAACTCACCGGTCATGTCTGGAGGGAACGCGGCAAAAGGCTCTAGATGAGGAAGAGAAAGATGGAGAGAGGCAGAGAAAGAGAGAAAGACAAACAGAGCAAAATGTTAATATGCAATGTGAGGTTAACGGTGGGGTACATCCATGCAATACTGTATCAGACGCTGATGACTCTGAAAACATGCACTGAATTTCACAAAAGGATGGATAACCTACATCAGAGACCACAAAGAAAATCAATCTAAGATGGTTCCTGAAGTATCTAACTCTCAAATCAAATGAAAACAGGGCCATCAAGATTTTGTGGATTGTGGAATTATTTTCATGATAATTAACCCAAAAACTTTCATTACGGTCTTTACTTTTGAGTTTTTCCAAATCATTATTCTCTTTATTATTATTATTATTAATAATAATAAGAAGAAGAAGAAGAAGAAGAAGAAGAACAACAACAACAACAATACAACTAATCTGTTATGATTATTATTCCCACTATTTATCACAATTATTAATGCTTATTATTATTATCATTATTATTATCCTCATTACTTTCAAATATGAATAATGCTATTATTATTATTTTTAATAACAACAACAACACAACTAATCTGTTATGATTTTTATTCTCATTATTTATCACAATGATTAATGCTTATTATTATTATTACATTTTTATAGTCCCTTGTTTTTTCCAATTAAAACTTTTTATATATTTTTAATAAGAACAAATACTATCATGATGTACAAAAGATTGACTTGTGTGTATCACAGTATGTATCACTTTTACTTTTTACTGAATCATTTCAAATGGTCTTCTGTTGCTAATGATTTTTTAAAAGTATAAATATTCCACGAGGCGCTTAATGGTTGTGAAAATAATGCATCAATGCAAAAAATCTTCACAGTCCTTGATTTTCTGGAATGAGTTATGACCTGAACATGTTCTTAACAGGTTCTGAGATTCACACAGGTGCCGTTTCCAATTGCTACTACATAAAAGCATTTTTTCCTTCAGCTAAATTATCTGTCCCGAACCTCCGTTCAGTGTTCAGATAAGGCATTTGATTCTCAGTTTGTTGGCACAGAAGCATGTTTTCAAGATGTTTTCATGTTGTGAAGGTTTTGTTTTGGGGAGAGAACATGGAGGGACAGAGAAGATTGCTTGAATTCTTGAAACGCAAACAATTAGAAAAAGACGAGAAACTATCGCGGGGGGCAGCTTCTCAGGGATCTCTTTTTGGCGGGAACTGCGAGTCCAACTGCACGGGTCGATAAGAACTCTCCCAGCATGCTTTGGGAAGAATCACAGCAGGCGCATGGTGGAACACGAGCTCAAGAGGCTTCCAATTTTTGGATTCGAAATGAACCACCAAGTCCCGTAGCCTCGGAGCGAGCCAAGCGGCGTCACTTCGAGCCAAAAATGACTAAATCAGGGCTTCCAGTTATGGACTGGGAATCGTAGCAGCGGCGAGCACATGGTCCCATTCTGATGTCTTTAAGACCATAAACCACAAAGCTTCTGTGCGAGATCCATCCTCAAAAAGCCCGGGCTATCAGCTAATTCCGTTAAAAATCTCTGTTTACAAACATGGAAGGAGAAGCGCAAAGGAAATAATGAAACATAGATTAGCATCGGTGCCCAGGGGCATTTGTGGCCTAGATTTGATTCTACATTTTGCATTTGATGGCAAACAACGAGCCGCAGTATTTTTTTGTGCGTGTCCTCCTTTCATGTTAATAAATTCTATTTTGAGAAGCTCTTTGAGATAGTGGCTGTGATGGCTAAGGTTTGATCACAGTAAATAGAGCGGTTTATGGAGTGAGATTCTCAACGAATTATGGTGAAATGGTGGAACTGGAATATGTGTCGTCTGTAATGAAGAGATAAAGGTGAACTTCACAGGAAACCAGAAAGAGCGTGGCAGGGAGAAACATCTGGTAGAGATAATGCAAGGCTTTGGCTTAAATTGTTGACAACAAAAGGACAAACCTAATGATGGATGAAAAAGATGAAACGTGCACACTTACGAGTACACTCCTCCAGTGGTGTGTTCACACTCATGTGGATGTTATCGATCCAGATGTGGCCTTTGGTACCCTCAAAATATCCTTCGATTACCACCTGTGTGATGAAATATGAGAACATAGTAAAATGTCACCATGATTTCTGTCAGGCTGTCAAGCAAACAATTAATGATGATTCAAATGAGTAATCATTTGGGCTGTCAACAGATTAAAGTAAATATCATGCTTTGGTGTTTTTAACGTGATGTTCACTAAAATATTTCTGTCACATTTTACCTCACAATCAAAAGAAATGATGTTGTGCATAAAGAAAATGAAGCCTATTTTGGGACCGTAAAGATTTTGGTAGCAAGACATTATCTTAGTTTATTTTTTAATTGTTGGAATTTCCATTATAGTTTCATATGATTCTCAGTAGATCCTCATTTTCAAAAAAAAAAAAAAAATATATATATATATATATATATATATTATTATATATACAGTTTATATATTATATATATTATATATAATTAAATTGTTTTTATTGTTGTTTTTAATATTTACAACTCCAAAAGCAGTGCAACAATTATTATAAATACTTTACAACAGACAAAAATAAAAATACACAAAATAGACTATTTCCTGTGAATTTGGGATGAAATTTATGAGATTGACTCTCACATTTTGACACTATTACACTATCACTATTACAGTTTATTTTGCTTTCTCAAGACCAAAACATATTTTTCTTGTGATCGCAAGTTAAGTTATTTTGCTTACAACAAAAATAAAGAAAAAAAAACAAGACCAGCGACATGATCTTCAAGGAAAAAGTTAGTTGAACATGGCAGTCAAGCTGCTAAGACTAGTTCACCAGGCAAAAAAATGTCAACAGAAACATATAGTTAATGATAGCTAATAATATAATTGACTGTAATTGGCTGCAATATACATAAATAAATATACATAAACCTACTAATATCCGTCACCAGTGTTGGGGAAAGTTACTTTTAAAAGTAATGCAT
>SCHK01075972.1:428-19326 GCA_004124795.1 Poropuntius huangchuchieni
GTCATGGATTTATTACATTTTGGGGAAAAACTGTGAGTTTTTAATAACAAATCTTTGAAAATCAAAACCAGGTTTTCATCCTGCCGTGTTCTTGGTAGAGAAAACATCTTTTTACTCAAATTGATCAACATGGATTTATTGCGTTTTGGAACCAAACTCTTCATATATTGTATTATACTACAATATGTTTGTTCAATATATAAAATATATTATTTTATTCAAAATGTCTATAAGATTGTCTGTTGAAATATTTGCTCGGGGCTTCCAAAGACAATTGTTCAAGATGAACTTGAAACAATCATGCAATGACTATCATTTCCTATATATATCCGATATTCTTGTAAAAACTCAATCTGTAAAACAAAACAAAACTAAAAGTTGTATAATAAACAGTGCTTAGACCATGTCTGTAGTTCACTGAATCATTAATCACACTGAATCAAGTTTTCTTACAATAAATGTGTCTGTTCTTTATGTATTCCAGAGGTGAAAGAGGAAGAGGAGCAGCTGGAAGCTCGTGTTCAGGAGGTAGAGGAGCATCTGGAGGAGCAGCAACAGATCCAGAGTGATCTGCGATGGGAGCTGAGTCAGAAGTCGGTCCTGGTGGGTGCTCTCCGTGCCAGTCTGAAGGACAAGGAGCGCCGTTTCCTGGAGGAATTAAAACACCGCAGCCACAGGACCACTGCGCTCAACACCGAGCTGCAGAAGCAGACGGAGACGGCTGCGTACCTGTCTTTCCAGCTGCATTCAGCTAAGCAGAAACTCCAGCAGCAGAAGCAGCAGCAACGCAGGAGGCCGGCCCAGCCCGGTGCAGACAAGCCTCCCGTCAACCCTTCGCCTCAGGCCAGTGCCAGCAGCCCGACCACCATCAAACCCAAACGACGGAGCTCGAGCCGGCCCTCCTCTAATCTCCGCACTGAACGCACCAGGGAGTGTGTGCCACGCGAGAGGGTAACCGGCCCCGAGGAACCGATGGCCATGCCTGACCCCGCGCTCTTCCTCTACCCCTACAGACACAGATCCCGGCTCCGCCCACCACACAGACACGCCCTGCAGGAAGCAGAGGGGGAGGAGTCAGAGGAGCTCGATCAGGGAGCTTCAGTAAGCAGACTGGCAACAACAGTAGCTAAAGCCACTGCGACCACTGCATCCTCCACAGAGAACAACGCTGAATGAGCGTTTCTTTTACAGTTTCACCTGCTTGTTTTTATGATATCTAAACCTGAATTGCACCTTGAGCCCCTTGGGAGAACCTTTGCATTATGACAGTGACAGAATCGTTTATATTTGCAATACGGTTTGCTTTTTTTACAGTTTGCACATGCGGTGATTATTAGACCAAGGAGAGATTTTTGCTTACGTTCTTGTTGAACCAAAATCGACTCGTGTTTATGTTGCTGTAAGGCATTTTTGTAATCAAAAATGACCCTGAGGGCCTCAATACACGAACATGAAGTGCTCCATAAGGCCTGTTTTATGCATCCTGCATCTGCAGTGTATAGTTTATTTTTTACAGGTTACAGCATTCACACTGACTCTTGTGCTGCCCTTACATTAACTGCTGTTCTTTTCATATTATACTACGTCTGTCGTCACTGATGATGAATTATTCATCACGGACACTTCCAGTTTAAACATTTTAGCCTTTATTAAAAGGAAAATGCAATAGTAACCCAGAAATCACTTTATTTAGAGCTGCCGAAGCGCTATCGGTGTGAAAGAGTGACCTTGCTGTTTACTTGCTGCAGACGCAGGATGTGTGAAACAGGCTGAAGTCAGTGTCCTTGTGAACTTGTTACTGCTGAGTCTTTGTTCAGCTGAGTTTTTTTTTTAATCTGTATGCCCTTGTTGTGGAATAGCTCATCTCAGATATTATGATCAGGTTGTCTGTCTGGTGTCACCACAAGTGCACTCTCTCAGCCCTCCAGATGCGAAGGGGATTTTATCCCCTAAATACTGCTTTAGTCAGACAGATAAATCCTGTGTGAATGAGATCTATACAGCCTGAATCATTTGCTTAAGTGCTTTATCTGGTGTATAGTGTGTTTATATGTAGGCTTGTTGATTAGAAGAGAGTGGGCTCAAGGGTCAACGCACCATTGTTCTGCCATCATTAAATGAGCCAGTGATGCCCGAAGGACTGATTAGCTTATGCTGCTTATGCTGTAACATTTTAGTCTGATGTTGCAGATAACATGTTTGCATTTGTGTCATTAGAATCACAATGCTGTTTGTTTTATAATTCTGTGTGGGCAGGTATATGTGCATATACCAGGAGATTTATTGATTAATAGCAATGTGATACATATCGCAAACATATTAAGTGTTTGTATCGCAAAAGCTTGTAAATTCATAATATGCAAGATTTGATGTGGTGTGGTATAAACTGAGACATAACTCCTGCTCTTAGATGTATAACTAAGAGAGGGTCAGTCCATGGAAATGGATTGGATGAGAGTGACGGGCAACATTACCTTTCTTGACAACTAACAGACACTAATAAATTTAAAGGAATAGTTTTCTCAGAAATGAAAATTTGCTGATATTGTTCCCACCCTCAGGCCATCCAAGATATAGATGAGTTTATTTCTTCATCAAGACCAATGCATCCTGTGTAGTGAATGGGTGCCGTCAGAATGAGAGCATCAAAATAATCCACACAGCTCCAGTTCATTAATTAACGTCTTGCCGTTGTAAGAAACAAACCCATCATTAAGGCGTTTTAACCTTAAAACATCACTTTTGTCCAAAATATGAGTCCATAATAACCATAATAACGCTTCCTCCAGTGAAAAAAAAAAGTCCACCCACTGTTGTTCTCTCACAACAAAATCCACCAACATATTTGTTTAGAAATGTTTTGGACTGTTTCTGCTTGTGAACAGTGCTTGAGCTGTGCATATTTCGCTTTGGATTCAGACAAAAAGACACTACTGGAGAAAGCAATATTATGGATAGAGGACTTGTATTATAACCATAAGCAATAATTTGAAGTTAAAGCACTTGGATTTATTTCTCACAAACATGATGGACTGGATTCATTTGGATTACTTGTTGATTGTTGTAATGTTTTTATCAGCTGTTTGGACTCTCATTCTGACGGCACCCATTGACTACACAGCATCCATTGGTGATCAAGTGATGCAATGCTAGATTTCTATCAAATTTTCATTTTTGGGTGAACTATTCTTTTAATAATAGGGCCTAAAATGTAGGCTATACTATAGAGGACCTTTGTGTCACAAGCCTGTGACAACAAACATCATTTTGCAAAATAATGTGACAGTGAAAGATTTAGTAGCATCTGTTTGAGACTGAACTTTTCTAAAGATATTTACAATTGTATATGTGGTATTTCTCTTTGCTTTATTAGATCAAATGATAATTTTGCTTTGAATATTGAATCTAAGGTTGTTCAAAAATCCAAATATGAAAAGCAGCCCTCCCAGGGATTGTTACTGAATGCATAAGATGTTTTCCTTTCATCTTCAAATTGTGTCTAATTTGACACAGCCCTAACAAAGTGATATTTGCTTCACTCAGGGTCTGAAACCTTATTTTGTAAATGTATAGACATATGCCTGACACTATTTAAAAGGCCTATAACCAGTTTTTGTATTGTATCAGTGCGGAGATAAGGAGGATTTAGAATGCAAGTAGGTTGTGTTAGACTGTGATACATCATATAATCACATTCACTAGTTAATTAATAGATTTCTGTTTTTCAATTTAATAATTCATCTTGGGAACATACTGATGCTAATGAAATGCTTAATTGTTCTTAAGTTATTTATAATTGTGATGTTAAAGAGATAAGCAATACTGTCTCACAAGATGACTTCTACATAATCCTATTTACAACATACATTTTTGAACATTGTGGTGAATTGTAAACAATAACCCATAGATACAGTGCATACAATATCTGATTTTTTTCCTGATGTTATTTTGTAGTCCCCATTTTCATGAGCAGTGTGCTTTTCAAGATTTTATTTTGTTTGGCTTTTTTGTCCTTAAGTATGGAATAACCTGTCTTCCCTTAAACTGACTGTTATGTGGTAGAGGTTTTAAAACAGCTACATAAGTTGTCTTGTTTTTAAAGGACAAAGAAGTGAACCAAATTCAGTGGGAAACTGCAGTAATGTTAACACACTGTGTTTGCATGTTTGGCCAATGGTCAGTAACAGAAATCAGTGTCCTGTTTCACAAACAATTCGGAAGGTCTTGAAATGTACACAGTAATTCAAATCTCTGATGGCCCACAGAAAATTGTGCAACAGTAATGTCGCAATAAATAATCCACTGTTTACTCTATAATATATGATTAAAAGGATTTATTAAATCACTGTGTCAGTCGTTATTCATGGTTATCAACATTACATCATTGACTTCAAAGAATAAAAATAAAATGTAAAAATCCTAATCTCTCTGAAATGTAAAGGCATACTCAGGAGGAAACCTTCATTACATTTAAAACAAGTTTTATAACCAAATAGCAGAAATGTTACTAATAAAACATACTGAAAATATGTAGCTGACTCAAATGCATGACAGTTTTCCACATTACTTTAAAAATGAAGTTGTAAATATGACAGATTGTCAGAGAATTACTTTTTTTTTTCATTGAAAAGGGTGCTTTTCAGTTTAAAAAAATAAAATAAATAAATACCATTTTAAAAATATTTTTAGACAAGACATTTCCAAAATGACTGAATCATAACTGCAACAAACCAAAATGAGACACATGAAATTAAAATAAACACCCCTATTAGTAAAACTCATTAAAAAAAACGTAATACACAGAGATATATTCCTATATATGACTTAATTTCAAGGTGAGAATATGCCTGAGATTTCAGGAACTATGACACAATCACAACATATCTTTTTTATTAAACATGATAAACGAAATACACATTTATAATTGCATTCATAAGTGCAAATAAATAATTAATAAACAAGGAAGACCAATAAAATTTGGGGTAAAATGTACAAATGAACAAAGATGGGTCTTTTCATTCATCTTAAAGTCTATTATCATTCTTGCAAAATTGCAGGCCTGTTTAGAAATTGGAAATGATGGGCAATGCTTACAAATAAAACAGAGGTCTTGTCTTCCTACACTTACATTTATGGATAAAGAATTTTCCAAGAATCAATATTACATTAATAAAAAATTAATAAATCTGCTTTTTGTAATCTATCTATTCCAAATACAATATGGTAGCCTATAAATAAAAAAATAAAAAAGAATCCAATTAGGCTACTACTTCCACAAATTCACTTGAAGGATATATAGGCTTGCATTTAAATATTTTAATGGTAAATATTAAGTGGTTTTAAAACAATTATTTGTACCATTTTTTAAAGTGTTTTTACTGAATCGTTTTTAAACCGGATCTTTGAAAAGAATTGCTCGAAAAAAACGAATTTCTGAAGTGAGTCGGACCTGCAATTACTATTGTTTTTTAGGTATAATGCAGATACTTTTATCTTTTTTATTTTATTTACAGACAGGAATTTCAAATCGGTTTCTGGTCACACATTTTAATTAACTATTTTTAACGCACCAAACTTCCAATGTTAAACCGAGTCAGTAAAACGCTCTTCCCTATCTCCAAATGGAGCTATCGGGCTTCCGTAGCCATGTGTGTTGGTGGGTGGGACAAATACAAAGGCAAGCAGGTCAAGAGGAGGAGAAACCACGTGTGACAGCCAGGCTGAGAACTGTCCTTCGCAAGTTAGGTTGTTTTTGTAATATCTTTGCATGTAACCAGGCAGCCGTTCCGTCTGACGGAGAAGGCCATACAACAGACGCGCATCACAGCCCTCAGCAACGGACATCTGTTGCTAACTCCGAAACCAAATAAGTCTTGTGGGAAACGAATCATGGTTAGCAAGACGGATGACATCCCAGCATCAGTGCCCAACTGCAACCCCGTTGATCTTGCCCGGGAAGGCGAGACAGCAAACGGCAAAGACACCAGCAAGGCAGCCTTGAAGGATCCATGTGCCTGCGGTAAGTGAGCTTTAAAGCCATTTAAGTGACACTGTAGCATGCAGAAATCACTCTGCTCTTACTGATCTTGATGTATTTTAACAGAAGTCCATTGCAGGTTAGAGTAAATCAGTGTTGAGATCTAATGTATGATTGACTGGATAGAGGTCAAAGTGAAGTAGTAGGTATCAAAGGACATAAACAGGCAAAGAACTGTAGGGGTGTCTGATGTAGATCCATAAACACCATTATGCTTCTGAAAGGGAAGTAGGTGCTTACAACCTTGTACCAGGCCATTCATTTTTTATGTCTTGTCTAATGTGCTTTAAGTACTGCTCTTGATCTGGATCTTATCAGGTTGCTTGCTTGGTTGTAGATAAACTCATTTACAGGGTTTTTCTCAATAGGTTATCAAACTAAAATGAAAATAAACTGTCCATCTTTGTGATTGGTGTGATTAGGCTTTCCTTTCTGATGTTTTCATTGTTGTAGTGGTTGAACCATTTATATCAAGTGCTTTTTTTTTTTTTGTAATTTTAATAGGAGGTGTGACTAATTAAGGCTAATAGGATGGTAAACTAGAGCAAAGGTGAATGTAAGTTGATGTATGTATTATTTTGCATTAATACACACACACAGCAGTGACAAAAATATAATAAAAGTGTTTATTGTAACTTCATGTGTCCCATTTCAGCTTTTTCAGTCATTTAGGTTTATAGCAATTTGCATTTACATGAAACAGTACTACAATTAATTTACATATTTCGTCTGGAAAAAAAAAGTTAATTGCAATATGGCAATTTAGCAGACTTTCAGCAAGATGTTTACTTTATGCCTGCTGTAGCAAAATCAATAGCAAGTGCAGATCTGGGATAGAACGACCACCTGAAGTTCTTAAACTTGAACGCTTGAGATTAATCCAGAGACGTTTTTACTTGTTATTTACAGGGTAACGTTCATTATCAGCAGTGTAAAGTGTTGTTAGTAGCCTTTCCGCTAGCTATGTGTACGCACATGTTCTGTATGAGCGCGCATGAACACCAATAAACTGAAGGTCACCTTCAGTGGGACGGAACTATTGAGCGACAGAGGGAGAGCTGGGTTTTACTACGGTCTAATTTTGAGGTTACTCTTTATTGAATAGTTTTTAATGGCCAGAAGAGCCTGTTATATGTAAAAGTTTACGTAATTTACTTTTAAAAACATCGTATTAGCAATTAATAGCTTGTTTGAACGCGCGCCTGTTTATCGGCCCCCCTCCTCTTTCATTCAGGAAAGTGTTGTGCTCCTCGACCGGGAAGCGGAAGTAGCCACACATGGAAAGTCATGGTGCATGTATGCCGATAGAAGGTTATTGCTACCAGTTAAATATAGAGGGATCCGTTTGGTAAGTGTTGGGATTACACAGTTTGGCTATCACGTAGGAGTGGTCCTATAATTTGCGAATTATTTTTGAGCTATAAACTGTCATTAGATCCGTTTTAGAGCAAATAGCCGGGTGTTGTGCACACTGTCAGTTAGCTAGCTGCTGCAATTCGTGTCACATTTAAGGAGACCTTGGAAGAGACTGAGTGTCATTATGGCACCTGACAGTTGCGGAACGGGTCACTTTCTGACAGGCTTTGTCTGTTTTTAATATGTAGAATTTGATGCTCCGGATGATGTCTGATTGTGACTGATGTGAGCTCTTCATGAGCTGTGAAAGTAGATGTCTTTGTGCAGTTGACATGTATGCAATTGCGTTATTATATACGTAATAAATGCTTAATAAATATGTTTAGGAAACTGGTTAGGCCATCTTTTGTTTGCCATGCAGTTTTAGTAATTATATTGTAATTTTTTTATCATATTGAGCTTCATTATGAGCTGCTTTTGAGGATGCTCTCATTCAAAAATGTTTTGCACAGATATGAATATTAGCTCAAAAAAGGTTTTCAATACCTTTTTTGAAATCTCAGTTGAAATGAAGACTTACTTTATTATTTTACTTGTTATAAAATAAATAGATCCTAATGAGGGCAGCTATGTTGAGATCACATGATCAGCTGGATTTTACTAGTTTTATCCATCAATTGATAGAAACAATTTCCACTGAGAAGTTGCTAGTAAATTTACAAAGAAACAGCTAGTAACACATTTGAGTTAAATCCAAAATAGTATTTCCTTGTACAATGCACTCCATTAATCTTTATTTTATTTATAACTATAAATAGTTACACTGTATTATTGTATGCTTCTGTTTAATCATGGCTGACTGTAAAAAATTGTGTAAATTTTGCACAGCTTAAATGACAAAGATCACTGCCTGCATCTTTTGTATTACTAAAGCCAAATGTTCAACACCATGCACTGTTGTCCCAACACATCATGTCACTCCACAGGGGATCTATAGAGGCTGCAGCTTAATTTACGTCTCGCTTATGTCTCATGCAAGCCACCATGATCTCAGTTGTGATAAAGCTTGGCAGGTGTCCCTTTGTTGTGCATGACTGAAGGTTTAACTGCCAATTTGTGCTGCTGCCGTCTAGTAAGTCGTTTTTAGATTGCTGTTGAAGCATTATTGTTTTCACAATTGGACTTTGCACTTGCCTTTTTATCATTGATAAAATTCACTTTATCGTAGGGAAAACAATAATTATGCCTAGTTAGGAGTGTAATATTATAATATCTCTGTCCTGAGCGCTCTGAATGATTTGCCTGCATAGGGTTGCAAATTAATCGTCAGGGTTTTATTTTTATTCTAAACTGTACTGAACTTTTGCAGCAGTGCCATATCTGATGCATGTTTTAATGTATTAAACTCACACTGTTCACACAATTGCAAAAGGGCTTAAAGGATAAGGGATGAATGGAGTAAAGTCTTAGAACATGCTTGGCTTTAGTGTCATAGGGAGATTAGCATATCAGTATAGTCTAATGTCAACTGGTTTTGTCTGGTCCTCCAGCCTTCACATTCATTAATTGTGCCATACAACTGGACTTCACCCAGCTGAGGGAGGACTGAAGGACAAGGGGATTGACTTTAGGGTTGTGCAATGCTGAGGTACAAACCTCATACACACTTTGATCTATTTAAAAGCCAGCTGTTGTTATGATGCAATTCAATGGAGTGGCTGGTTTGAAATTGTTTTAGGGCAGTGGTTCTCAACCAGGGGGCCTCAGCTAGCTTACAAAAGAAACTTAAGATGATTGAAATGATTTTAAAAGAAGCTCTAGCCTTCCAAGCTTTTATTAGGGTGAAATTGCGAGTGAAAATATCTTTAAAATTGTTAATTTTAATCCTTATCCAGTCCCTGAATACTGATGTTTTTTAGCAAAATACTTTTGAATGCCCTGCAGTAAGAAGGTTTAAAATTTGTGTTAACAGCGCTTATACTTAACCAATAGTCTTCCACCAACTGGCCTAATGCTTGTGATTAGATTTGGATTGGATTGGGGGAGATCTGTGTAAACATTCAATTTAGAGCAAGATAAAATAACCATATGGTGCCACTAGGTCTGAAGAGAAACAGTCAGTTTCACTTTGAGCTAATGGCTGCTGTAACTGACTGAAAGCATGCACAAGCTCCACATTCCTTTTAGACAGTGATAAGTAGTTACTCCTTACATGCCATTTACTCTTAGGCACAAGTACATAATACATAAATTGTGCTTTTTGTATATGGGGATTGGGTTTTGTGTGGTCCTCGGTGTCTGTAGTGTGAGACCAGCTGCTTGTTGCTATAGCCATGACCATTGAGGAGAGCCAAGGACATGCTGCAGTTGTCTAAAGCAAACAGTGTATTTTAGCTGAGAGAGTTACGGCCGAGACAGCTGTGCCATCTCAAAACATGCCTGCCTTGGCAGGAATTTCAAGTCTTTGTCGTCTTATTCAATTCAGTGTGTGGCAAAACATGCAGCCTCAGCAGATCTGTGTGAGTGAATCAGTCAGTAAGGCAGACGGGATCTCCTCAGACAATTGATTCAGATGATGTTGCACCAGCATTGGTCCGGCAGCGTTCAGCCGGAGAGCATGCCGGGAATGATTGCCCCCTGAGACCCAGGACTTAAAATGTTGCCGTGGAGATCTCCATGGCAGCCCCGCATTGCGCTGTGGGAGCTGTATTGTGTACAGTGTGTGAAGTGTCACAGGCCCTCAGAAGCTGACCGCTGTGCTAGTTGGCTGACCTACTGGTAAAAATCCACTAGCCTTTAAGCAACTTCTTCAGGCTAAGCAGTACCTGCTAAACAACAAGCTAAGTGATTAGTGAGGTCTGTGTTGTAAGTAGAGCGCTGTAACTAATGATTATTATGAAAATCCAATAATATAACGATTATTGAAACAGTGTTATTTTTATATTATTTAAATACTGTCATAGTACTATTTTAAATTAGCTTATTTCAGTTTTTATTTTAATTAGATTTTTTTTTCTGTTTAGCTTTATTTTTGTTTCAGTATTAGTAATTCAGTAACTTCTTTCAGTGAGCCAATCTTTGTGTTTAGTTCTCTAAATGTTTTCATGATTATGAAAAACTTCATTAACTGACTGTGTAACTAATTAATCGGTGCTTTCGGATAAACAAAATGGCTAGGAGGCTATTGCCTTCATAAAATTGAACATTTAAGATCCAAGAATCTTTTTTAAAAAAGTCAGATTCTGACTTTTTAAAAATGAAAAAGCTGGATTTTGAACTCAGTAACTGCTGTGAATGATTAACTGACCAAGTGGGTCTTATTTAAATCACTAATCACAAGTCAGTTTGAAAATGTTTTATGAATCTTTGTTCATTTGAAAAAAACAAACGAAACCAGTTTACCTGTCTTTAGTATGCAAATTGCACATCAACGCTGTGTTCATTGTTGCATGCAAAAATTCCACCTCTATTGACAATATATGTCAAAACTTTATACGCTTTCATAAAGTTTATTTAAAGGGATAATTCACCCAAAAATGAATGTTTTGTCATCATTTACTCACCCTCATGTCATTCCAAACCTGTATGAGTTTCTTGTGTTGAGATGATATTTTGAAGAATGCTTGTAATCAAATAGTTGATGGTCCCCTTCGACTTCCATAGTATTTCTTTCCCTACTATGGAAGTCAATAGGAACTGTTTGATTCTTCAAAATTCTATAATCTTTTATAATATCTTCTTTTGCATTCATACAGGTTTGGAACGACATGAGGGGGAGTAAATGATGACAAAATGTTCATTTTTGAGTGAACTATTCCTTTAATATTAAATTATGGTCACAATTTTTAACCATTTTTCTATCCACAGGGCACCGTGGTGACACCGCAGTGATGAACGGGGACGCCGGTCATGATCAGGCCGAGGAGGCTGACTCCAAGCCGGACGGCAGTGCTGATGCAGACCCAGCAGAGGATGGTAATGAACAGGAAGTGATTGTAATTCAAGACACTGGCTTCACTGTGAAGATCCAAGCACCAGGAACTGAACCCTTCGACCTTCAGGTGAGTTCTGTTCTTGCACTGATTGCCCATTACACAAACATTTGTAACCGAATATTGTAACAAAATCTGTGGTTCCTTCTTAGGTATCACCACAAGAGATGGTGCAAGAGATCCACCAAGTTCTGATGGACCGCGAGGACACCTGCCACCGCACCTGCTTCTCCTTGCAGCTCGACGGCAACGTACTCGACAACTTTGCTGAGCTCAAGTCCATTGAAGGCTTGCAGGAAGGCTCCCTTCTCAAAGTGGTCGAAGGTACAGTTCAACACCTTCTATCTCAAGTATACAACTCATTTGAAGGTACTGAGCTTTTAACACTTTTGTTTCTTTCCTGTAGAGCCCTACACAGTGCGTGAAGCTCGCATACACGTCCGTCACATCAGAGACCTGCTGAAGAGCCTGGATCCATCAGACGCTTATAATGGAGTGGACTGCAACTCCCTCTCATTCCTCAGTGTCTTCACAGATGGAGACCTTGGAGGTCTGTGACAGGAAGATTGAGAGATCTAAAGTGATTTCTAGTTGGTTGACAGCTAGTATTTAATGACCTGTTTGTTCTTACCTTCGCAGATACTGGGAAACGCAAAAAGAAGGGTAATGAACTTGAGCAGATTGATTGCACGCCACCTGAACACATTCTGCCAGGCAGCAAAGAGCGTCCTTTAGTTCCCCTTCAGCCACAGAACAAAGACTGGAAGGTAGGAGATGACAGATTTCGCCATGACTCTTTCATGACGTCTTGCTTTTGTTTTGAGGTGTTCGTTTACTTTTGGCCTCTGTCTGCAGCCTATGCAGTGCCTGAAGGTCTTGACCATGAGTGGCTGGAACCCTCCGCCTGGCAACAGGAAGATGCATGGAGACCTCATGTATTTGTACATTGTGACTGTTGAGGACAGACACGTCAGCATCACTGCCTCCACCCGCGGATTCTACCTCAATCAGTAAGTGACTGTACTGCTCCCTAGACAACTTGTTTCTGATTGGTCGAGCTGGCATTCTGTGGTCAGTTATTGAGTGCAACATTTCTGGAAATAAAAATCCCTTTCATTTTCTACATATTGATTTTTAATAATAAATAAAAAGCTGTAAAGACAGGCATAATCTGAGCTACAAGGTTGTTAATGGATTGTATATGCTTTTGTTGAGGCCATTAGTCTGCATTATTTCAGTAGTGAGTTTAATAGTAGAATTCCTCATGAAAAAATTGACAAGCAAAATGTGCCGAAAGAGAGTATACAGCGACATTTTGAAATCAATAGTTTTATATGCATCCATTGTTTTTTACAATACTACAATACTTAATTCAATTGATTAGCATGGCATTCCATTGTCAGCTATTTTTCATAATGAGTTTTTATAAAAAAAAATAATTTATTTATCGGGATCACTCGATTGTTTGTGTGAATTTCCACTATTTTTGTATTTTGATTCCCTTTGCTGTTAAGTCTATTGTTCACTTAAAGTTAATCAGTAAATAATATAGTAAATAGATAGATGTAATACCAGCCTTTTCTGTAATTGATCATAACATGGAAATAATCATTGCAGGTCCACTACTTACGTCTTCAATCCCAAGCCAGCCAACCCCAGCTTCCTCAGCCACTCTCTAGTGGAACTGCTGAGCCAGATCAGCGCCGCCTTCAAGAAGAACTTCACCGCTCTGCAAAAGAAGAGGTAATACACTATTATTATTATTAATACAAATGTAGTTCACCTCACATTTAGATTGGGAGGTGATTAGACTGATAGAGAACTCCTTTGAAGCAACCGACTCTAGCTTGCTCAAGGAAACGTGACCCATTTTATCTCTGCTAGACCACATTTGCATATAGCATTAACATCCTACTCAGGAGTGAGATAAAAGGATATCTGGGAGCAGCAGTATGCCAACTTACTTTTTTGCAAGTTGGCCTTCAAGGAAATCTGATGTAATTATAACAAAGCTGCTGACTTTTAAAAAAAATTTAAAAAGAGAAATGGGGAATAGTTATGTTTTACATTTAATTTGTAATTCCTGCCGTTTCATGAACTGTATCTTCCTCCAAAAAAAAAAAGGCTGAGAAATGTTCAGTTTACATCTTAATTTGATGTTTTTAGCTTTTTTTTTTTTTTTAAAGAGTTAGATTATTTTAAAATATTAATAATAATTTAATAATTGAAATATATTTAAATCAGTACTCCCTAGTTAAGAATAACTGGTCTAAATTTTTGTGTGTCACGGTTTTAGAGGCCTTTTCTCATTCTGTTATCGTATCATTTTATTGATAATGATTGTGGATCTTGCATCAGGGTTCAAAGACATCCGTTTGAGAGAATAGCCACTCCCTTCCAAGTGTACAGCTGGACTGCACCACAGATTGATCATGCCATGGACTGTGTGAGAGCAGAGGATGCCTACACCTCCCGTCTGGGTTACGAGGAGCATATACCTGGCCAAGTATGCCCTAAAATCATCCTTTCTTCAGTTTGCAGTGGATTTAGTTCTTTGGTTTTTTTTCTCCCAAATAGCACTATTAAAGTTTCTTTGTTCTCTGTGATAGACTAGAGACTGGAACGAGGAGCTCCAGACAACCAGAGAACTTTCTCGTAAGAACCTCCCTGAACGCTTGCTGAGAGAACGAGCCATATTCAAGGTGAACACACCAACAGTAGCTTCAGAACAAGTACGTTTTCATTTGATCAGCAATGTGAAGCTCACAAACTCACTTCTGTTTCTTAGGTTCATAGTGACTTTGCTGCTGCAGCGACGCGTGGCGCAATGGCGGTGATCGATGGAAATGTAATGGCGATCAACCCTGGAGAGGAAACGCGCATGCAGATGTTCATCTGGAACAACATCTTCTTCAGCTTGGGTTTTGACGTACGTGACCACTACAGGGAGCTGGGCGGGGACGCTGCCGCCCATGCTGCCCCCACCAATGACCTGAACGGGGTGAGGGCGTACAGTGCTGTGGACGTGGAGGGGCTCTACACCCTGGGCACGGTGGTGGTGGACTACAGAGGTTACCGTGTAACCGCACAGTCTATAATTCCTGGCATCTTGGAGCGCGAACAGGAGCAGAGCGTCATCTATGGCTCCATTGACTTCGGCAAGACCGTAGTGTCCCACCCCAAGTATCTAGAGCTTCTGGAGAAGACCAGCCGCCCGCTGAAGGTGCAGCGCCATGCTGTGCTCAACGAAAAAGAAACCGCTGTAGAGCTGTGCTCCTCTGTGGAGTGTAAGGGTATCATTGGCAACGATGGCCGCCATTACATCTTGGACCTTTTGCGCACCTTCCCACCTGACCTTAACTTCCTGCCGGTGGAGGGCGAAGAGCTCGCCCCCGAGAGCCAGAAGCTGGGTTTCCCCCGCCAGCATCGCCATCGCCTGGCTTGCTTGCGCCAGGAGCTCATTGAGGCCTTTGTAGAGCACAGGTTTGTTCCTGCTACTTCATAAACATGCTTATTTAAATATGATTAAAGTTACTTTCCCATTTGTTGTCTAATAAAGGTATGATTTATATGCAGTGGATTTCAGGTTCCAAAAAGACACCATAAATGTTTATATGACTGAAGCTGTATATATAAAGTCTTCTGAAGCCATATGATAGCTTTGTAAAAGAAACAAACCAGCATTTTTAGGATGTTATCGTAGCTTTCAATCACAAATAGGTTCTTGTTTGAATCATAAGAAGTTCTTTGTATATGTAAGAGGGCAATGTGCTTACAAAACTTAAGAGATGTATATCTTTATTATTTGTTTATCATTATTTATGTATTTTTAATGTATAATAATAATAAAAATAATAGTAACCATTTTTATTGTCATAATAATAATGTCATAATAATTGTTAATATTTTACATTTTTTATTAGTAACTGTTACAAAAAAGAAAAAAAAAATTAAATTACGCATTCAAAATAATGTTTGTATATTTTACATTTGTACTAATTACTATTTCTTCTACTACTACTACTACAACTACTTATTGTTTATGCGATTAGTATTACTTTTAATTATTGTTAATATTATTTGTATTTTTATTATTTAAAAAATATATTAATAATAATAATAATAATAATAAATAAATATTTACATATTTTATTTTTTACTTTTGTGCTGATAAATAGTAGTAATAATATTAACTACACAAAAGTTTGTCAAGAAACTTTAGGTGGTTAATGTTTTTATTAATTTTGTTATTAGTAACTTACAAAAATAGATTAAAATGTATGTAAATAAAACAAACATAAAAATTATAACAACATTAATATTATTGTAATCATTATTATTGTTAAAATTAGTAATATTTTTATTATTTGTACAAATATAAAAATATATGTAAATAATAAACAATTAAAATGTTTAAAATAAATATTTACATATATTTTAGTTTAGTTTTTTTAATAGTTACTATTAATATAAAATACTACTACTACTACTGATAATAAATAAAACAAACATAATAGTTATTATAACATCATTAATATTATTGTAATCATTATTATTGTTAAAATTAGTAATATTTTTATTATTTGTACAAATATAAAAATATATGTAAATAATAAACAATTAAAATGTTTAAAATAAATATTTACATATATTTTAGTTTAGTTTTTTTAATAGTTACTATTAATATAAAATACTACTACTACTACTGATAATAAATAAAACAAACATAATAGTTATTATAACATCATTAATATTATTGTAATCATTATTATTGTTACTATGTAATATTTTTATTATTTGTACAAAAAATAACAATAATTATATGTAAATAATAAACAATTAAATGTGTTTAAAATAAATATTTATATATATTTTAGTTTTTTTTTTTAATAGTTACTAGTAATACAAAATACTACTACTGATAATAATGATTAGTAGTAGTAACTCTTACTTCTCTTTAATTAAATTAATCTTCTCTTTAATTGCTAATTTCTTAAGTCCTGATGGCCAGTTTGTCTGAACATGTCATCCTCTTGTGCCTCAGATACCTCCTCTTCATGAAGATGGCAGCACTCCAGCTAATGCAGCAGAAAGCAAACAAAGACAAGACTGCAGCCCTGCTTAACACGAGCACTGCAGATGCCGAGTCTGAAAGCAAACCTCAGGCTCTTGAAGCATCTGAGAAGGTTCCCGACAGCACGCCAACCTCCCCAACTTCCTCTGAATCCACTCTGACCCCTGATGACGCAGAGGCAACGACTGTGTCTGAAAACTCTGCTCCCGAAAACCAGGAAGCCCCAGCAGATCTGAAATGCGAGGTTCCTACGGCAAACACCAATGGTACTCATGAGCCTTCAGCTGCAGAGAAGCAGAATGGAGGGTGTGATAGTCCCTTGGAGGGTAAGGAAGCTGATGAAAATATTCCTGGACTTGCCCAAGCTAAAGAGCTGGCTGAGTCCTTAGCAGCAGAAGATGGATCCGGTATTGGTACGTCATGTGAGCGACAGAAAAGAGCCTGAGAGGGAACAAGAGCAAGAGCTGGCAGAGACATGCACACATACTTTTTTTCTTTTTTTTTTTTCTTCGCTTTTTCTCATCTTAGCTCCATCTGAGTTCTGTCATCAACTCATTAGACGTCTTGCTGTCATCTTTTTCATTTGCTATCTGTGTTCTTTCAGTGCATCTCTCCTCTGTGCTGTTTGCTCCTGTTCTCTCTGAGGCTCATTGAAGGAGACATGGATCTCCAAGATTGGCTTTGTAATAATCTGGCTCCGCTGTGTGGGGACTTCAGTTTTTTTTTTTTTTTTACCCACACATTTTCCACCCAACAGCACTCCCCTTTTGTGGTGTGATTAGAAAATCTGAATTTTTCTATTAAAAACACATTTATTGTGTGTAGAATTAACTTGTGGTGATGGTGATCCTGTAATCCTGTTGTAAATGCTAATAATTAAACCCAGGGGTTTTCAAGCATTTTAATGTGAAGGACTTTAAAATATTCAATTATTTAATTTTTTCATCTTGATAATTTAAACTTTCTCTCAGTATTTGGAGTACAACTGTCTTTTTTTATATATTATGTTTTTTATATTATTTAAATGTTATTATTTGTGTTTTTTTATTATTAATAATAACTATTACAAACATTAAAAATTGAAATTTAATTTCAATAAAATATTATATATAAGTATTGTTTTTTTATTAGTAAATGTTACAAACATTAAAATATGTAAATAATAGATTATGTATTTAATATAAACGTTAATAAATGGATTACAAGTTGATGTTTTTATATATTAATATATATAAATATATTTTATATATATTAATTAAATGTATTTCATGATTATATATGCTTTTTTTCTTTTGGACACATCTGAGAGAATTTTTTCTCTTAAATTTTCCCTGGACCCAACCCAGTTTGAAAACCCCTGATGTAACCAAACACCTTATCGTGATAATCTTTTTGTTTGAGTTAATCATTTAATCTTTCTGAATTAATATATATTCTGTTTTTATGGTGGTGGTTGTTTAGTAGTTGCTTGTGAACTGGAACGCATTTTAACATTTTGTGGAACATGTTCACAGACCCCAAAAGTCGAGAGGTGGTCCTCAACGCATGTAAAGCCGTGGGCTCCATCAGCAACAACTCTTTTGACATCCGCTTCAACCCAGATATCTTCTCTCCAGGTATGGCATATATCTTGTTTTGTATGTGGATTGTGATTCGTCTTTTTGACAGTATAGGCAGTGTTGGTCACATGACCTCATCCATCTCTTACAGGTGTACGCTTCCCTGATGACAGCACTGAGGACATCCAGAAACAGAAGCAGCTTCTCAAAGATGCTGCAGCCTTCCTAGTGTCCTGCCAGATCCCCTCTTTTGTGAGTCACTAAACAACACCTACCTTCTCAGTTAGGATTATTAACCATGAGGAAATGGAATAATCAATGATCAGTCATAATAATGCACTGCTTTAAGTGGCTTATTGCTGTTATGAAATGACAGCTAGAGCGAAATGATAAAAGATCCCAGTTTTCAATGAGTAGTCAAATACATGATTAATGTTCACAGGTAAAAGACTGTTTAGATCACAGCTCTTTGCCTATGGATGGAGCAACAATGTCAGAAGCCCTTCATCAGCGTGGAATTAATATGCGATATCTTGGTACTGTGATGGAGTTTGTGGAAAACATGCCTGCAAAAGCACAACTTGAACACATCTACGTAAGAAAAGGATTGTTTTATATGTTTTAAAAACATTGGATTTATTTCTAATATTATAAAGACTGTGCACTTAAATTGTTTTGTTTGTACATGCAGAGAATAGGAATCACTGAACTGATCACCAGATGTGCAAAGCATATCTTCAAAACATATCTTCAGGTAAGTTATAATATGCATTGACAGGAATACAATGTAACACACAAATACTGATCAGATGTTTAGATTAAGCAAGATTTTGTCGTTATTGTTTCTTATGGTCATCAAGACTGCATTTATTTAATCAAA